>JAODFY010214541.1:0-10523 GCA_027580055.1 Paracaudina chilensis | reverse complement strand
CTCAATGCTATTGCAATGGGACTTTCACCACTGAGTGTAGTTTGTCCTCCTCAATGCTATTGCAATGGGACTTTCACTGCTTATTGTAATTTTTTCGTTGTATCAGAACGGTTAATTTTTTTTTAATAATTGTGTTAAATAAAAAAATATACAGCATGTCAATAATACAGAATGTTGCATAATCGTTAACAAACCACCATGATGAGTGATTCTAATCGAAATTCGGCAATCCACGGAGTTGCTGATCTCATCGCCAAATCATGTGCAATGTCCGTTTGCACAATTTCCCGATAATTTTAGACCATAAATTTAAGTGTAGAAACTTAGCAAAGTTATGTAGCTTTTAAATCGATGAGCCTAATGTGAAGAGACCAAACCATTTTTCAATGTTTTTTTTTTTCAATTTTGTTCTCAAAATGTAGCTTGCTTCAATATAGGCCTATGCTAACTAATAACATATGTTAACTATATGTGCCAAGTTACATGTGAATCCAAAGCAGTTTGATAATGTGACTTCAAATGTCCCCTGATGACCTTCCACATTTTCACTGCTAAATGTTGTTCATGTGTACCAAGTTCCATGTGAATCAAACAATGTTTAGTAATTTGACCTCAATTGGGCCCTGATGACCTCCAAATGACCTTCAAAATTGTTAGCAGTCATATTGACCATATGTACTACGTTTCATGTGAATCAAATGTTTAGTATAATATGAACTCAATTGAAACATGATGACCTTCAAATTACCAAAAATTTACCAAAAATACATATTTTCCCAAAAAAAATCATATTGCTACGCCGAACATTTCCATGGCAACCGTTGCTATGGTGATAGGCAACAGTGTTTATAGGTCTAATAGCAAATCAATTTCAATATCTAATCTGCCCCTTAGGGTCGATGAGATCGAAAGGAATACAGCGAGGCAAGAAAATAGCTTTGACTGAACAATCGTTTGAAGGCGATGATTTAAAGGGTCAATACCTTGTTAACATATTCGTGAAAATATAAGATACAATTTTTCAAATAAATAGTTTACATCATAGTTGTAATAATTCAGCAGAATATTGCATTATACGGTACCTTGTAACGTCAGGAATGTATCACATGGCCTGCAATATGTCACATGTACGACCATGCATCTATATATTTAATTGTACTCCTCCCAAGATAGTTAAAACAACTTATGACCTTTAATGAATTTACCTCGCTGGACGGCCTTGGAATCAAATTTCAAGTAAAACCTTACCTGGAATTAGTCTTGCTAAATAAAGAAAACCTCATTGAAATGAAGATAAACGTTTGTGAATAAATCATTTTACCCTGGGCCAGAGCCGCAAACTGTCGCAACAAAGGAGGAATCTGGAGCATCCAAATACCAATTTGGAACAAATTTATTAATCCGAGGACGCAAAGAAGAGACGTGGCAAGTTGCTCCTTGGAGCGTATTTCATCAATGAATATGTTTAATTTGACTTCTTAAATATAATCAAAACGTGTTCGCTTTATGTCAGTTAGTCTAAGTACATTAATGATTAATCGCTCCTCGAATATGTACTGTAGATAATTATACTAAAACTGTAAATATTCATGAACAAAGCGATCTTGCTGTTCTTTTACAGTACATGTATGTCTACAAGTGGGATTATCATGGGTTACTTTCCCATTCACAGACTGTGATATGATACAATTATCGCCTGTAATGATCATGAAAATATCGTACCGTATATCATCCGTAAACATAATTCGTTGTAAAGCAACATACCCCATCCACTATTGATTGTCTTATGAAAGTTCATATGTTGTAATGACGCCATTAGCAAAAATACAGTTCCATTATATTGCGGTATTTCTGGTCACGAATAAAATTATGGTAAAATCTAAAATGTGGTGTGATGTTTAAATCTATAGCATGTGGTAGTATCTGCCATTTATTGTCAGATATTGGTATTGGTCACGTAACGCACATGTTTATTAAGGGTACGCCTCCTAAGAAAATAAAGACGAACATGTCCACTTTAATGATATTATTACCGTTTAAATTAGGGAAACAAATGGCATGATGCAATAAGCCGTTAGGTTTATTCAAAAGTAATCTAAAACTGTATCACCAAGGGTGGCGCCAGTGAGGGGGGAGGGGCAGGGGGAAATACCTTTTCCGGGAACACTCAGGAGCAAAGCATATATCATTGTGCATATTTTATTATCTTTGTTATAATTATAATGTAAACTTTGTAAATGTGACATTAATCTCCTGGCTGTATAAAAATTTCCCCGACATTTGGTGCCAGTCGACTCGGCAGTATACCCTCATATACAAGACAATGCCAGTCGACCCGGCAGTATACTCTCATAAACAAGACCAATGCAATGCTTTTGAGCACTTCGCGCGCGGTGAGCTTATCCTTCTTGCCCTCATGCACTACATAGTTACTGTCACCGAACCAGTAACGGGTCTGGAAATACTTTGTCATTTCTGGAAACCCGCCCGAAAAGACGGATTTTGTACGTTTACCCCCTTTTCCAGAAATTAGTATTTACCACTCTGTTCAAGGTAGTATCTGTAGATGAATAGGCTCTACGGATGGACTGCATGAGAGGGCAAACTACTCATGACTGTGACCCTAATTTCCATACAATATTATTCTGCCATCGAAAACTCAGTCCCGATAGGTGATAGATGCCCCAATGTCGATCAACCTTCAATTTTCGCGCGGTTCGCGCGCAATGAGGGTTCCGACCGCGCATGCCCTTCATGTAAATATATACGGATGCATGGTATCCATCATCACTTGGCGAAACAAGAAACAAATGACCACCAAAAAGCGTTGCGTTTTTTATGCACTTCTGTGTGACTAACTTTCCACATGCCAGCATCCCCATGCATGCAAGTTAAATTTATCTTGAATTTCCAGCACACATACGTAACAATATACCGGTATATGCTTACCGGCGTGGTAGATCTCTAAAAGCGAAGGCTTGACATATAGGTACACTATACCATGCCAAAAGCCATTAGTTCAAAAAATTTATTCTTGTCAGCCATTTTCATGTTTTCCCTCATTCGTCGCTGTCGAAAAATGTAACATACTGTCGAAACTGTTACTACTCAGCGATACACTTTGATATTAAATCACTTGAAAAGCGTTATTTATACTGTGTCGTTTACCCCTGTACTATTTTATGAAAGTTGGGGAAGCGCGTAGTAAGTTCACGTGTGCTATCCAAACACCACAGCTTCATCAGCTATGTACATAATTAGGGTAACATTTTCTTCTTGTTGTGGTTATAACTACATTTAATTTTGATACAACATAGACAGTTTCAATGGAAGTATTACAGATTTTGTAAATGAACCTCAATCAAATGTTACTATTGGCAGGTTTTGTAAAAAAAAAACGTAAACATATTTATTTCAAATAGTTACCTAATATGATATGTTTAACTGTAACAGATAGCAGATTAAGAAATAAAAAGTAGGATTTGTTTGATAACAAACTTCCTGTGCCGGAAAATTCCGGCTGAATAAAATCTCGATCATATCCCGATTCAATTAACTGCCCACGATCCATTTTAAAAATAGGAGATACTTGGTGGTCGTTATAGTTAATCCTTCCTAATATATTGCCATTCTGTGACATCGACGCAAATTTATCCCGGCAGGAATCCATTAATCTTCATTTGGCGTGAGATTTGTCAATCAATGGTTGCGAACATATTTTACCCTATCACAAAATGTCTCAAACGTTTAATGACAATAAGGAAATTTATTTTTGTAAATGAGAAAACGATCATTATAAAAGTCCTCTTCATTAACTTAAGTTGTGTTACTACCAAACTTGACGTTCAGCCCCGTCCCCGTACATACCCCCAAGTTAATTAATATATCACGCCGTTCTAATTGACCAATAGGCCGATATAATTTGTCACTAAATGCTGTTTCATTGTGGTTTTCTTTATACTAACGGATGTTAGAAAAGAACTTTTCTACGAATGCATGTATCTTCCAGATTTTTTTTTTAAAACCTGCTTTTGTTCCTTCCGGATATGCTAGCAATCAGCTAGTCTGGTCAGCTCGATAACTTTGTTCATACCATTGAAGTATGCTTACCATTGTGGCTGAGCGCAAATTCGTTTTGGGTAAAAATGGAAGTAAACATTTGCTAATTTTTTCTCACAAACTTGAGCTCAAATTCTCATCAAGTTCGTAATCAGGGCCCTTTAACATCCGTTAAAAAAATGGGTAGGACTAATGCGGGGCCATGATGCCGCCCATTCAACAATGAACGGTACTCTCCTGAAATTAACCACTGTTCAAGGGCACAATACACGTAATTTCAGTCATAATTTGTTATGCATAGCCGCACTCCTTACCCGCAAAAAATCGCGGAAAATCTTTTTACCAAGAAATCAATGAAACAAATTTATCTATACAGGTTACTGAGTAAATACAGAGTGTATTAAAGACGTGTCCTCGTAACCTAAATGTTTATCGAGGCAATTTAATTTAAGAACGGCCGTTTCTTTGTAGCTATATGTATTTGGTTTACCCTTTGGCTTCAAACCAATCGGGCGACGAAAAAAAAACAAATTAACTGCATGTGCGTTGTCGAAATTGTCAGAACGTCAGTGTGTTTGTTGTACAAACGGATGCGGTGTGTGTTGTTACGTCGAGTGAAAAAAACCCCAAACAATATAATATTTATATTACGACACACGAAAAACAGGTGGAAATGGGATAAATCAAAACCTCGGCTGGCATTTCGAAAGGTCTGAATCCGCCATCGGGAATACTACATGTACCATAAACGTTATTTTTATATAACACCATTACTGTGTTTGTTTCGTTTCATATTTATGTCTTTTTTAAGGGGCCAGTTATTATTAAACAGTTTACACATGAATGAAGTGTGCGAAATTCCAATTGTTTCCCATTCGGCTAACACAGTATTACCGGTGAATATATCACAGGTATATACGACAGGTATGAACAAGGCGTTTCATCGTTTTAATTAATTAGTTTCATTTCATCATGGAAACAGGTTTAGTTCATAACGTCTATCGAGAAAATCATGATATCGCAATATGAGTCTGAGAACGATTGTCATCAAAGTTCGTGCTCTGAAAACCGGTGATCTTGGAATATTTTCGGTGATGCTGAAAGGACCCGGCACGCTCGCAACTTGGAGGAGAGAACTTGCACAATTCTCTCCTCCCCAAGAGCCAGACAATCTACTCCTCTCATGTATGCCAAGCACCAAGCATGGAGGCAGTCAGTTCCGTTAGCCCTCGGCATGTCTCCCGAATTCTCAACCTATTGACGTGCGCGTTTGCATGTGACACGTGGAATCGTTCAATCGTTATTAGGAAACCAATCAATTTCTTTGTGGAAAACCTGAAAGTTAAAGTAACCAAGTTATTCAGACGTATGAATTTAATTTCATGTATCAATTTATTATTTTAGGTGGACCACCATACAGAAGGAGATCCATGTGTCCGTTTAATATATGTTGTATCCCGCCTATAAAACAATGTATGTACATGTCTACTTGTACTTGTGGTATACCTCCCTGAGATATAGCTCTACCCCCCCCCCCCCCATTATGAACGAAAACTCCCCGCCAAAAAGTGTGGCCATGCCACATCCAAGGAAGGTACAGCTTTCCTTGTATGGGGATGGGGGAAGCAGTCTCATTTTACAAGCGATATACATACTTGTAGCAACGGCAGTTGTGATTCCTCTATTTATTTCATATCCCTTAAATACTTTGACAGTCGCATGCAGCGTGTCTCGTGAAAGTATCAACTTCCGATGACACCAGAAATATGTATAGTTGTCTAAATTTTTACAATCGCGTTCTGATTAATGGGTAGGACGGGTGGTTAATTTTAGAAACTCACCATTTACCCTGCAATGATCTCATGCGGAGATTTCTTGTTTTGTTTTTAGATTCTGACATTACCCGGCGGAAGTATAATAAACCTTACCTTCTTTTTATGATGATGAGGAAAGATTCCTCGACAAAAAGGAAAACTTATTACAGTTATTTAATTCCATTAGGTCCAAAGTATCAACTGAAATATTTTACCGTTGATTTTATGAGCATGACGAAGATTTCCTAAAATGTCTTTTAAAAATTATAACAGAAGACGCGTTCTCGGTAATGTGACTGATTAACCAATGTGCGGTACAACTGATGATGGAAAGGATGAAATATAGAAAGTCGCTAATAAAGTGAATGATGGGAAGGGAATTAAGCTGCGCATGGTAGTGTAAGCCAGTCTAATTTCAACGAATCGATACCACGGACATTAAAAGGGACACTCCTTAATTGTGTAAAATTATAAAAAAAACCTTTGGAATGGGTATATGAATACACCGGGGTAGGAAAAGAGTAATTAAACAAATAACACCAATAAGCACCAATTAATTGAACGGAAAAATCTAAATATGAGTACAAACGAGCGCAACGATTTAAAAGACAATTGCAATTCACCTCTTGGTTATGCAGTGGATACCGATTCCTCAACATTTTGAGAATGGTCCCATCCGCATATTGTTTACCCATTTTGATGTTTTTTACGCGGCAGGGAAGACTGTTTTAATTGGCATTCAATGTGCCTTTACTTTAGTAACGAAACGTCCTACTCCTTTCCTTTATGCTAAGCACCAAGAGACAATGCAGTAACGCATGACTAATTAATTAATTGTCTTACGTAGCGAGCAATTGACCGAATAATGACCAAATTACAATACAAAATATACTAAGGTTTACTTTGTATGTAAAAACAATTCTTGAGTGAAAAATATAATTTGTGGCTCCAAAATGGAAACAAAATAAACAATTAATTAAGGCCCTATTGGTCAACTTAGGTCGGAGACTTCCAATTTTACCAGGAACAGTACCAATAGCAAGGAACATTGACAGATTATCCCACAACATTTAGGAAGGGTTTATTTGGGTTAAAAATCAGTTGTTATGTGAGAAAAGGGAATTTTTTGCTCAAAAATTGAAAATATGTTTTATTTAAGACCTAGCCCGGAGTTATCAGTGAGTTATTGTACTTAAATGTGGGGGTAAGTAGCAAACTCACGTGGCATTCGTGTGTCACGCAAAACTTATATATTCATCACTAATTCGTGTGCAGATGCTATGGTTGTAGTGTATAGAGCTGCATTTAAAATTGATACACCATGAACGTGTTTCTCATCGAAATGTGACTCTTGGCAGGTTTGTCTACGAGCGCCTCCACTTTTAATATATATAAATTTGGTTATTATAGCATATTATCATATATCTTAATTCCTGTTTTATTTAGTTTAATACGACGGAGACTACCTTCATTGCATTTTGGTACTTAAGAAGTGTAATATAGTACCGTATATATATATATAATTTAATCTAAAACACGCACGTGAAATAACAACCCTTTTTTAATTCGTTTTAATTCGGTTGTACTCGGAGTAAATGATTCGCTGGTTCGGATTACTTGTATATACTTGCAGTGTAAGTCATTTGTTTTGTATCTTTTAAAATTAACCGATTACATCATTTTCTCTGTTATTTAGTTTATCGCGGTGGTCAGTATCCTCGCTGCATGACGGCCCTTCTGAAGTAAAATTATTATATCTAGCATATGATCATACTATAGTTGCTCACATAGTTGCTCCCTAATCATCTGAACTCGCCGAGGCTGTTCAGGTCATGATCGTGTTTGGGTGGTCCGTATGACGAATATAGCATACCATTAAAGTCATTTAATATGAATATTATTCTGATAAAGTCAATCAAATATATATTAATTTCTCATTTCTCATTTCGGCCTTTCGGAAGTGTAATGGTTATTAGCATATCATCATATCTGGTTGCTCATATGCAGTGTCAAGTACTTTAACATAATATCATTCTGAACCTTCACCGATGAGCGATTGATTCGTTTGTTCGGAACACGTGTGTAGTATAGCATTAAATAAATATGTAATTTATCTGTCATTTGGTTTAACGCAATGTAAAAAATCTTGATTACATTCCGGCCCTTGCAATTGTTATTAGCACATTATCAAGCGCCAAATATGATCCTCTTCAAAATTGTACTCTGACGTAATCACCATGGCCGTTAACTGGTTTGGATTACACGTGTTTGGATTACACGTTACCATTGAATTATATGAACTACATTTACCTCGCTCTGTCACCAAATATTCAAAAACACAGATTCATTGTATATCACCACCTTGTATGTCATCACATTGTATATCACCATTATATATCATTGTATACCATCAATGTATATCATTACAAAAAAAAACCAATACTAACTTTTACTATTCGCGAGGCGGAGACTCCCCTGCCCTGCACCTGCACCGCATACCGGTGTCACAGGATATTGTGTCCGGGGGTCCTATGAAAAATTAAACCTGAGATTTTTGGTCTGTTGGGTGAACAAAACTAGTTTTTTCGTCTGTGTATCACCGTAAACCTGATCTGTCCATTTATTAATTTTTCATTGGCGAGGGTCAGTTTATCACTGAGTATCTTATTACTCTCTATGACACCGATTTGTTACCATTCGGTTTAAATTATTATTTTAAAAGTTTAAAAATTTCTGACAAAGCAATCTCGATTTGATTTTTCTCTCATTTTACCGAGTTTTATATTAATATTCAGATATTTCCATCAATTTAATATAGTCTGAAATTAAAGTTGTTATACTTTGATAGGCATTCTAACGGTAATGAAGTTTTTTATTTATTGTCGCAAAAGCAACCTTCACCACATTGAACATAAACTAACGGGGGACTGTAGCATATAAGAAAATTTAAAAAGTAAAAAGTAAGAATTAATGTTTCTCTTCTTTATTTATATTATTTCACGACTATTACATGACAGAAACAATGAACAACACGAGTTACTTTTCAGTTGTACAATATTTCAACAAGCTTAAGTAGTTTGATAAGGCACTCTGATTATAGGACAGCATCTAGAGACAGCTTTAATGTCTTACGGAAACATGCATTGCAGTGGTCTGAACCAGTGGCGTGCGCAAAGGTGGGGGGCATGCCACTCTGTGGTCAGTCGGGGGAAAATCACAAAAAAATGCATGGAGGAGAGAAAATAGAAGGGGCTAAGGATGAATTATCTGTGACCGTTGATTATTCTTCAACTATAATGTTGTTGTAATCCCTCTCAATTGTCAAACATGTTTAACAGTGGGCAAAATTTTCACGCGCTACGCGCGCGTGTACATTTGTAGTAGGCAGCATCATCAGAATTGTTCACTTTTGAGAAAATAGCCGCCAATTTGGATTAAGACGCATTTTTCGCCCACCTCACTTGGCGATTGACCCTGCGCTCAAAATGTGCCCTTCCGTAACGCTTTACAGACAATTCTGTCCCACTCGACAGAAATCCAGTCCGGGTATTTGATGTTTGACACCCCTCCTACCTATGAAACCCTGCGCATGCCATTGGGGCGTAAACATTTTTACCAAACTACTTCAACTACAAGTCTAATTTTCATTAAAGATATCTAAAAATAAAATTTGCAAGGTCTGGAAAGTGTCATTTCCGGCGATCGAGGAGGTATATTTAGCAAATAGATTAAAACATTTAGCTCCGCTTAGATGGTGCCACGCATTTCGACTTTTCAACTGCCTCCCACCATGTTAACGGAACTTCGTACGCCTAAGGTCATTTTCAATTGCTTATGTTACAATGGTTAAATGGTATATAATTAAATCTTTTATTTAGCTGGAGCATCTGCCTCTAGCTCCATGGTAGCCCCCCTCCCTCGAAAGGTGCCTCTATATCCTCTATAGCCTCTACGCCCCGTGTAAAGCGTAGCTTGTTGCCCACCTTTGAGCAATCTTCTATCTCCTTGGGCTTGACGGTTTTAGAGACGTCGTCTCCAAAGAGGATCGGAGTTTAGTATACGGCACAGATTGAGAACATAAGTGCAAATATTCCGACATCAACTCTGGTTTCAGGAAATCTCTCTTGGCTAGGTTTATCTGTCTATTGGTATAACCTAGGAGGGCTAGTACATAATTACAGCCTTCTATGTAATTCTCGATGCCAATGCATTGAGAAGGATCCTCCCCAGCTGCCATTTTGTTTACAGTTTTAAACAGAATTGTAGCCGCTTTGACAACTGACTTCTCTATATACTGTAACTTTGTGCCGAAGGGGAGCTTACATTCCAAATCAACTGATTTGTTCTGACCACGGTTATTCCTTCACAGTTCTCAGTGCGAGCATTATTTTCATCTTTTATGATGTCCAGGTATTGGTTTTCGTTCATACCATTACGAAAAAGGTCTGTGGCATTGCTAGCCAGCGTGCTATCAATGTTTTCGTCACAAACATCCTGTACTTTGCACCGTTTTGCCATGGATGAAAATTTGCCCGACACTTTTTTTTTTTTTTTTAGACTGTGGGGGTTCCTCGTTATCCGAGGCTTGCTCCTCGAGCTCTTCATCCTCATATTCATAAATTTCCAGTTCCTCCATTTTTAATACTCTGC
>JAODFY010214319.1:0-10525 GCA_027580055.1 Paracaudina chilensis | reverse complement strand
ACCTCATATGACCTTTGACCTCTTTCAAAATCAATAGGGATCATCTACTCAATATGAGTAACATATGTACCAAGTAAAATATTAATCCAGCTTGGCCCGCTGAGATAACGTGGTTACAAGCTTTGCATTACACACACACATACATACACATACATACATACACACACGTACATACACACACAATCCAACGTGATCGCATAGATTCATTGTGGCCAAGGCAAGGAATAAAAAATGCAACACTCATACAGTTATGGTCTAATTTCTCTGCAAATTTAGGATTTGTGCTTTACGATGTGAACGATTCAGGGAGGCTTTTTCTCATAATTAACAAAGGAAACAATTGGCAAAAATCTGTTTGGTGAACGAGGGTATTTCTCAGGCTTCAAACCCTGATTATTGCTTTAATATAATTATAAATTACTCAATTGCAAGATGTTCCTTGGCAGGCGAAAGATGATAATTTGTTTACCATTCAGGCTAGTCACCACAATCCCACATTATTTGAAGAGAAGCACTCAACCAGATTATGACATACTTCGATAAACCTCAGAGCTTTAAAGGAATTGTCCTGTGGCGATTGAAGTTTGCATGATTTAGGGATTAATTTTATTTCTTTTAACGCTATGCATCATATCCGTGCTAGACCCTTCCTTAATGCTGAAAATAAGCTTTGAAAATGGTCCTTCAGCCAAGCTTCAGTCATTGAATGAACAATTAAACAAAGCACACACAGACACATTCCAATGATACTCTATAACCAGTTGTGATTATGATATCCCATCAACTCTCCTAATCACAACAATGCTGTTTGTCTGTATTCTTCTGTGGAAAACTTATATCAAATCATTTCAAGGGTTCAAATTTACTGCTTGGGTAATCAAATTGTTACCGAAAGCTATTTGTTAAAGGGGTTATATACAGGGGCAGAACAACACTTTTTGTCTTGCGCTCCCCACCCTCACACTTACACGATTAGACCACATTGCGACGATTCTTTTTAATATTTGAAATTTTGCTCAAACCGATACTAAAAACGTTATGACGGCTGTTACTGCTATTGCACATAACGCTGTTACAACGATAAATGGCTCGATTAGACATGTTATGACCATTGTTAAAACAAGTGCAAATAACGCTTTTACACCCCTCCCAGATTTTATAATCCTCACTCAATTTTTTGTTAAATTGATAGATAAATATACTAAAAATGATGGAAAACATGGCTCCATTTTGTATCTAGATGCCCCTCTAAAAAAATTCTCAACTGTGGGCCAGGAAGTTGCAAATATGTCTTACAGAGGCACTTAAATTTGTGTACACTCTGCATGTAGGTGGATTAATGTGTGGGAGGTACTGTAGTGGACAGAATTTAATAACCTTGTGTGATCCAATGTCTGGGTATGCATAGAGTGGCATCCAAATAAATGTTCAGCTTAGGAAATATGTTGACACACATTCCTCATGGGGGCATGCATGTGCATGCTCAGTGCACAGGGATATATATTTTACCAGTGGCATCAATGCATCATATCTAGGCTAATATATATATAACATACATACATTTATTTATTTAATCTTGGGGGGATACAGCTTGCAAGGACAATACAACATGTTGAGAGATATTTTCACTAACCAGAAAGCCAAAAGGCTTAGTGATTCCTTGATTCAAATAAATGGGGGAGGGTATGTGGATGGGGAAGAATATGTGGATGGAGAAAGGGTATGTGGAGGGAATATGTGGATGGGGAAAGGGTGTGGAGGGGATATGTTGATGGGAAAAGGGTATGTGGAGTATTTTATGGCTATTTGTGAAGTGCTTTGAGATCTATTTTTTTGATGTAAAGTGCTATATAAGAATAAATTATCATTATCATTATTAATGGTATGTGGAGGGGAAAAGGGTATGAAGGACACAGGAATGTGCAGGAAGCAAGGAAATGTGGAGGGGTGGTGGTCCACCTCCACCAAAGATAATCTGTGTTTTGCCAGACTGGCAAAATCCAGAACAATTTCCTTTGTGATATAGCCCCATTAAGTACCTAATTAACTAAACAGCTTTCCAGCAAAGCAACGAACCATATAATGATCATCTGAAGAACATCCACGCATCAATTGATATAGTCTAGCCTACTCTAAGTACAATGAGGTGAAATTCTAAAATGGTGGCTATAGGACAAACCCACATATGCTTAGGATAAAACTGCATCAATTAAAGGTATATCTATCATAAATTAGTAACTTAAATCCAATATTCAGCTATCTATAAATCTACAAACAGGAATCACATAATAAGGTGTCTCAGTTATTTTCGCTACCCAGGCACATGTAATCAATAAATCTTAATAAATTAAAGAGCACAAAACAAATTTGTCCCTCAAACCAAGTAGACACCAATATATATATATGCATGAACCCAGGGTGCTGAGGTAATTACTATAGGACTGAATGCTTCATGATTGTTTGATGGCATAAAAGTTGAAATGCTGGTAAAACTTACACTCGTCGTAAAATCCGTAAATCCTGTTAATACTTGCACACTCATGATTGCCCCTTAGAAGGAAGAAGTTTTCTGGATATTTTATCTTGTAAGACAGGAGAAGACAGACCGTCTCCAGGGACTGTTTCCCTCTGTCCACATAGTCGCCCAGGAACAGGTAGTTAGACTCAGGAGGAAACCCGCCATATTCGAACAATCTCAAGAGGTCAGTATACTGGCCGTGAATATCACCTGAAAAAAAACAAAAAATCAAAAGCAAATTGTGAAAGAGATCATGACGAATTATGTGACAGAGAATATAAAAGAAGAGCACAAATTGTGCTGTCATTCCTTCCCTGAACACCAGTATTTCAGAGTGTTATCGATTCTAACATCAGTCTCCTTCTTTCTTCTTATGTTACATACAACTATATATTATATAGTTATTGTTATATTATGAAAGAGAATAGATTGAAATAAAGTTTGATGAATTGAATTGAAACATTTGCTATTGTCTTTATCTTTATACATGTTTTTTTGTTCACCTTATATGAGTTATCATGTTTATGCTATATAAATATTGACCCCAGATGACTTTTTGACCCCCACCAAAAAGAATAGGGATTTTATATGTATAAATATTTACACAGTTGTTACCTCAGTTGACCTTCACCCCAAACAAATAAAGGTATTGTCAATTGAATACACACAATGGCTTCAATGAATGCAATCATGACTGAATACAGTTTAGATTCTTCATACCCTTTGCAAGGCACTGCACACAGTTATAATTTACAAAATACATCCAACCAAACATATATTGTTATACAATACTGTATACATAGTTTACTGTGCCTTAGCCATCCACAATTTCTATTTTTCTTGATGACTTTTGACAAAATGTGTGAAAGTATCTTTTACTTACACGTAGCTGTCACCAGATACTGTACAGCAGCTGTACAGAGTAGTGGCTACATGTACACAAATTATCCTTTCATTCCAAGTACAGTATAATAGATCACAGCATGTTTGTTTTGACTAGAAAAGTTACTAAGCCAATCCTAAAATTATCCCTGACATGTGGACCTTAAAGGTGGGGTTGCAAGTAGCGAATTCACATGAGTTTCCATTGACACCAAAAACTCACAGATTCCTAATTTAATAAAGATGCTAGTAAACTTTCTCATTGAGGTGTTTGTAGTTGCATTTGAAGTTACTACAACAGGGATGTGTTCATTCATATTTTCAAATGTGTTCAACTGAGCCAATTGAAAATATGATTTTTGGTAGGTTTTGCTACTTGCAACCCCACCTTTAAAACATTACATGATGCATTATCATCATCTATCAGGGAGCAGCTTTCATACAACGATGTGTGATTGATCACCTCTATGTTACACACATGTCTATATTAATTAACACAAACACATTCATCAAATCAGCAATATGTTAATGACAAAACTGTATGACATTCATATGACTTTCTACACAGCATACATGTACAAAAATCAACACTTTACAAGCTAATTAGCACTACAATCTTGCGTTACATCACTCAAGATATGAAACAAAACTGCAAATCTTTTATAAAGCACAAAGTACTAATCCAGGAGGCATTTTTCATAAAATTGCATTTAATCATGATAATCTACTGCAGGCTGCTACAGTGTACCACACATACTGATAACCCCTGTTCACTTGATCAATTTGTCCAAATCTGCATGACTTGTGTTTTTTCTTCTTGATTTTCTGACACAAAGTTTCTGGGCCAAAATACTGTACATAAAGTCCTAGAACAATGTGTGCGATGTGCCCGTACATTGATGTAACAAATATCACTGGTATTTGGAATATTTTAACCAATCCAAAGTTAAGGGAACAGACAGGGCTCTAATTTAGGGCGGCCATGGCTGTCGATACCCCCACTACTGGCCACAGTGCCCCCTGAAAATTTACTACATGTATGTACATGCACATTCAAGATATTTTTTTTGGACAAAAAGCACTGTCATTGATTATTACTACCTTATCTTTTGAACCTTTTCATGCAATACAAAACATAAACCTTCAGAATATACTAGCCAATAATAAGTGCACAATGGCTGTGTGATAGTACACCCATACCAGTTGTTGAACACTGTTGTACAAACACATTGTATGGGATGTTATGGTTGATGTAAGTCTGGGCCAGACCCCACAATCGTGAACCCCCCTAATCATGATGGATCATACCCCACGAGGGGGATCAAGATTTGTAACTGTGCATTGTCCTCTGTTCAATGCTGATCTCGCACCCGTTTTCCAATGTTGACGTGACCAGGATCAACATGACTCTCCCGAGGGGTAACAAAATGTGATCTCACTTGCGTTCTCAAGTGTGAACAAGGCCTCAGTACACAGAGCACATGCCAGGGTAGCACTGGGGTTGGAATTATGCACTACGTGTACGGATGGGTACATTGTAGTTCTGACACATATACTGTAGTATGACATATTTATTAACATCAAAGCAAACAAATGTATTTGCGTATGTGTATATATGTGTATTTACAGTGTTTGTATCAAGTGTTTGTAAGTGTTCTGTAAATATACATGTACCTATTTTAAGGGGACGTATATGCAAATATCATTTATGGAATGAATAATGTTGGCCAGGCTAGATGTCACGATCTTAATTAAGGGGAACTCTCACAGTTTATTAAAGACTAAAAATTGTCCAAAAAATCACAAATTCTGCTGTTCAGACAAAAACAAAAAATGGTAATCAGTAGTGAATTTAGATAAAACCAAAAAAATTGAAGAATATATACAGTGTACAAATTTAATTTTCTTCTTGGGTTAAACAACCAGACTTATTCGGTTTTAAATATTGGTTTATATCATTTTTTGTTCTTTTTTGGCAGAATCAATTATGCCTAATTTGTAATTAGGTAAACATGAGTACATCTCCCTCGCTGGCATCAAAATGTAGTAGAGCATAGTTGTTTTATGGAATGAAAGTTCTGTCTTATTCATGGCTTACATGTACAGTACCACTCTGATAGGCACATTTAAAGCAGACCTGTATAAATTTAGAGATAAATTTCCACACCATTCCTTTTGCATGCAATTTAAAACCTCTCAACTGATGCCTTGTGTGATTAACTAACCAGTAATTAGCAACTAAATAGTAATTATCGTCCAAGTATGGACGATAATGAGCTGAAAATCTGGATGTGGTTTCTTTTCAATCCTCTCAGGTTTCTGTATATTATTTTTGGTATCCTTACCATAAGTGCAGGCTTTATTTTTTGTAACCTTAGCATAACTGCAGGTTTTGTTTTGGCTATCCTTAGCATAACTGTAGGTTTTTAATAACAATTTATATAAAAGAAATATGTGTACATATGATCGATTTTAATATCTGGAAGGATTTGCTCAGATTTTTTTTATGAAGTTGTTGTCAATTTTAATTTACATATTTTCTTTTATAAAAAATATTATAATATGGTAATAGGTTTAATAAATTTTAATTAAAAAAACAACAAAACACAGAAAAGGAACCATGGTTAAAATGTTCAGCATGCATTCATGTAATATGCAAGTTATTGTTACAAAAACTGCATAAATTGGTGGTAACCAATCAATTGTTGCTAAGTTCTTGATCAGCATGCATCCCTTGAATTTCAACATAGAACTTTTAACATTTTTAACTCTGACAACTCCATACCCTGGCTGATAATTTACCTCTCCTTAATGACTCTCCACTGAGCTACTCTCCACTGTACACACTGGGACACCACTCACCATGATGTACTATGCTACAAGAGCAACAAATTCCACACATACCAATGCCCATTCCCTAAATGCTTAGCCAAAGCCACAATGCAGCAGCAGCCACACACTTGATGGGCTTCATCAAGTTTTACACATTCATTTTCTCTCTCTTTCTTTATTCAAAAGTGGCTTCCTTTTTTTTTGGCACTTTCAGGTACTTCACATTAATAATGTAATTTTATGGGCAGTTTGTCTAGATTAACTTGACCTAAAACAACATGTATGCTAATAGTTAAAATGTATTGATACCCTGTGTGCTGTACATATAATTAATGCAATATACAGAGTTTGCAATATCCTGGTCAGGCCCCTTACTGTGCTATGCACTGTACTTGACAAGGTAGTATATATACAGCTGCTGTACACAGAATTAGCTGAGGAGACCAGAAAGCCAGGGGATAAAGGGCTATTGGGCAATCCAACAATAAGCACGGGAGAATAACACAGGCTTAAGTTTCACGTCAATAAAAATCAATTTATTCATTTTTAAAAGTGACACCATAACCTAATCACTTTATAACTACATGGGAGTAATTTGGGTTTGTCCCTGAAGGTTGAGTCGGTCTGTTATTGCCGCCATTGAATATTAGAGGGAAGGGGTTGCACTTAGCCATGCCCATATACAAGTAATAGTGCTATGGCTCAGGCAAGGAGCTGTAAATGCTCAGTTTAATGTGCACCTATACTATACTGCAGTATATTTTCTATCCCCTCACACAATAAATGAATTTTACCTTATTTATTATGAGAGTAAAGAAGATAAAAAAACTAAAAGGGAACATGGTAACAAAAATATACTGCAAATATGACCAATTTAATCTGCGATTGGCCAAGATATAAATTCTAGTGGTACGTTAAAATGGAAACATATTTACCCAACCATACAATAACTTACCGCATATTTTTAAAGGTGCTTCTAATTCCAATAGTATCGGTTGACTAAGGAATATTTCCCTGGATTTTAAGCACAGTCCCCGGACCTCTTGTTCGGTTAGCTGAACGGATGATTTGTTGGGTTTATTTCTCACTGTGAAGGGAAGAAAAACCAAAGGCGGTGTGATTGCACAGCAGCAAATAACACTGCTTCATTTGTAATATGAAGGAGCTACAATATATCACAAAGGAAATTCAGTGGAATTTTGCAAGTCTGGCATATGTAAGATCGGTCAAGAATGCAAACTGTTTAAGTGACGGGGTAAGTATAGCCCCTTAGCGCTGTGAATTTTGCAAGTCTGGCAAAACTCACAGATTCTTCAAGTTCCCAAATTTTATTGATAAAACTTGCCTTGGTAGCAAAAATAACTGAGACACCCTAGGATGTGATTCCTGGTTGCAGATTTACAATCAGCTGTAAAACTGGGTTTTAGCAGCTTTATTTATTGGTGATATAACTGTAGTTCCCAAGTAAGTAACAATAGGCATTAATTCTACAGTTACATTAATATTCAAATGTTCATATCAAAGACTATTGTACATAATATGCAAACCAATCATTTGTTTTGTTTTATGGTTTAACAATATCACAAATCTCATTTAAGAGCCCTGTGGCACAATTACTGTAGGTTTCATTTTTTCTGGTTTTAACAATTTAAATCTCACCCACAAAGTGACTTTAATAACAACTCTAACCATAAATATTGGTCCAAAGCCAACACAACCAGACAACTGACATGTGCGTACCAGGCTAGTTTTTTCCATCAGATTCAGGGAAAGAATATTTCACCAGTAAGCCTAGACATTAGTTTAGTGCAATGATTGACAATTCACAGATGTGCCACAGTTGTCTTCACATAGAGTATGAGGCATGTTGGCTGTTTTAGGGTGGTACTGTAGTTACTGCTATTCATCAAGTGAAGCAATGGTGGTCATTCTTGTTGTTGGGGGAAGGGTGTATATGGAGGGGAAGGGTGTATATGGAGGGGAAGGGTCTATATGGAGGGGCAAAATGTTTAAGGATCTTTAAATGCCTGCTCATTGAAAGAAACCACAAGTTGGGAGGGGGAAATTCCCCCCATGCACTTAATCAAAAGATTGCCAACTAATAAACATACTTTTTAAATCAATGCCCAACCCAAGAGAAGAAATGTCCATTGATGAGACTACTTTGATCCTTTCAGGTAGCAATGCAACAGGTCACATACTACATTTTTTCAGTTTAAAAAAAAAAAAAAATGCTGCATAAGATTTAAGAAACCTTTGTATGCACTATGTTGAACAGTGAAAAATATATACCAAACATAATCAGTCCATATTATAAAAGCAGGTATGGTAGCTCCGAAGTGACAATCCAACAACCCCCAATGGTAATATCACAATCGTCTAAAGCATCATCCTGGGTATAAGGATTTTAAATAAAACTGAAAAAAGTTGAGCAACTCTCAACCTGAGTATGCTAGAAATCTGCTGGTCAGCCCATATAGCTATTATGTATGACAATTTCCTCCGCCAGGCCTATGCACATTTGAGCAAAATGAAAACAATTACAAAAGACAAATATATAATTAACTTCATGCAAATATAGTATGGGTTAAGCAACTTTAGTGTTAGTTAAAGACGCTGTCCAGACTTTATTTTGGACCATAATTTGCAGAAAATCATGTCAAATTATTCAACTTAAAATTGCTATTCGCAATTATATGAACTTTTGTTTCATTTACTAAATTTTCAAAATGCCCATGTAGTGGAAATTAATTATTTATGCATAATTTTTTATAAAATGCAGATCTGTTTTACATGATGAACTGTATGATTAAAGCATCATCCTGAGAGAAAAAGTCATATTTTGTGGCTCAAATGCTGACAGTGCCTTTAAATATGTGAGTTGTATTCAAGGGTCATTAAAACCAAGATGTGAAGCTAATGTACATTGTATGGTATAAATCTGCATACAGTATGTAGTACATGGATGGCTACAGGCCTATGTATATAATTTGCAGTGTGTTGAAGCTACAGTACTTACGGCTGTATTGTGCAAAAGCAATTTAAGCTAGTTATAGCATATTAAAGTTACTGTCAGATATTGCAAAATATATGACTTTATTTCTCAGTGTGCTGCTTTAATTCTTCAGTTCTTTGTCCATCTTGTAAAACAACTATATACCATGCATTCAATTTGTAAATTGTAACCATCATTAGCGAGAAATGAATCTTAGAATCAGTTTTATTGTGTTTTGTCGGACCAAAAATTATATGCATAAACCAACAATTATACTGTGTGCATTTAAAAGATAGCCAACAAGATATATAGGCAACTTACATAGTAGGGCTTATTTTAAGGGGATTTCCCATCAAAAATAAAGTCTGATAGTACATTTAAATGGAGCAAAGTTTAATTAAAGTAGGTCTTTGTTCTTGGAATTACGTTTTAAAGAGGTCATGAAATGGCACGTATAAGAAATACATATAAGTGATAGAAATAATATAGACATTCCCATCTTCATAAGGGCTTCACATATATCCCAGGAGAGGAGTTCAATCAGGAGAGTGACTTGCTCTCCTTATAAGTCACTCTCCTTACAAAAGGATCCTGTTTTTTTTTAGCACAGCCAATTCCAATTTTTTGTAAATCTGAAGATTGCAATTGCACCCATGGTCCTTAAAAATGAAGCCCTGCTTCATATTAGCTGCTCCTGACATTTCAAATGCTGTTTATTCCTCAAAAATAACGAAAAGCTGATCAATTTTCTACATTTGTGCACAGCTGCCAAAAATTATTTAAAAACAAGAGCACAAATTGTGCTGTCAAAACTCACTAGTTTGGGTATTTTCGAATGGCTAGCTTTACCTATAATGTTGTGTTGTGTTATGTTAATAAGGGGCAGGCAAGTTATGTCATGGAGTAAATTCTAGCATTTGCTAATGTCTTTAAATGTTTTATATGTTTGCACCTTGAGTTACCATGTGTACAAAGTTTTTTGTGTATGTTGATGGCCACCACCAAGAACCACTAGAATCTTGTTCTCACTAACAAGGCACAAAGGTGTGTGTGTGGTGATTCCCCGCCTTATATTATTTGAATTCTTGTGAAAATAATCTTCACACTCCACACAAAATTTTGAATTGTCCAGGATACAAAGTTATTAAAGTACGGACAATAACCAGAAAACCCAGAAGTTTTGTGATTCCTTGCTTCCTTATTGTTGAATTTCTTTTTTATTTTATGTAAAGGTGATATACTATAGGTTCCTCATACTAACTATAGGAAACATACATACGAGAGAGAATGAGACAAAC
>JAODFY010214208.1:0-10525 GCA_027580055.1 Paracaudina chilensis | reverse complement strand
AGAAAAAATTAAGGAATCAGAGAATTATTTCACATCATTTACATGCTACAAACGGAAATCCCAACTGTGTGCCCTTCCTTTTCTGATTACTAATTTTTTTTTTTTTTTAGCAAACTGGGTTGATTCAACAATTTGACAGACGAATTTAGTTCACATGCTAAAAAAAAATGAGTATTCGCTGCTGTTTTCACTCGATCATGGTAAAACAGCAGATTTGCGCATGCGTACTGTGAATAGACTTATTGGACCAATCAATGTCTTTTTTATATTGGTTTTTTTATATACAATGTCATTACCTCCTTTAAGTAGAAACAAACCCAACGACGAAACTTATAATTATTGTATATATAGCTTATATGAAAGAGGATGAAAAAGGTACACAAGACATTGCAATTTTTGTGCCCTCCCCCCAAATATAAAAAAGAGATATTGATAAAAAAAAAAAATGGTATGATTCGCGGACACTGATGCGCCCCCTTGTTTTTCCCACTCCCACATGGGCGGCGATTACGTGGGAGAGGGGGAGGGGGGACGTCTCCACAATATCTTAGTACTACTCCATTGACTTAATTGTTTCACAAGGTATTCTTTTTTATTGTGAGGTCACCCCCCCCCATATTCAGAACAAATCGCCGCCCTTGCCGGCGCCTGTTGCTACATTGTTTCTCGGCGCTTTGAACTGAAAATTTCATTGGCAACAGAATGTATGTTTCAGTGAATAGAGTTTCTATTATTATTATTATTATTATTTGTAGCAGTTTAGCGAAATACTTGAACAAACGACTGTCTACGTTTAACATGACCCTTGTGTTCAACTTTGTAACTGACCTCACTTGTAATATAGACCTATAGATTAGACGTGTGTTAAAGCTACCCCCGTTTATTGTTTCCTCTGTGGATCCGTACCCCGGAGTCACCACATTATTAATATTATTGATGGTTGGTTATACGTTTTTTTATGGGGTTACATATCTACCAAAGCAAATTGGTGCAAATTTACACGTAAGCAAACACGCATGGGGCGTGGTGTATCGGACCGATTGCACGTAGCCTATGTCAGCAGTGAGTCGGATCGGGGCAACATCCTCAACCCTAACCCTGAGACGCATGATAGGGAAAAAACCTTTTTTTTTTCTAAGCATGCATGATTTTTTTTTTTTTTTTTTTTTTTTGGGGGGGGGATATGCCCTTATCTTAACCCCTATGGACTTGCCGGTTCAACAGTCACCATACCGAGTGTAGTAAACATGGTAACGCCACTTTGCAAACTTTTTTTTAACGCCTGAACCATTGTCTGAGTAGACTTACCCAAGTCTTCGTGTGTTGATTTATACCTCATGAAAAGTAATTGAGACACTGAAAAGATTTATCGCGCTGCATATATTTTTCAACTTCACGAAGGGGACTAAGGAAATGTATTAAGATTTAATAAATATGTGATCAAAATGTGATCATTATTACAAATAAATAATTTGTTATTGCAAAGTAATAATTTGTTATAACAAAGTAATCATTTGTGATTACAAAGTAATAATTTGTTATTGCAACTTAATAATTTGTTATTACAAATTAATAATTTGTAATTACAAAGTAATAATTTGTTATTGATAAACCTTTAAATCCTCACTGTTATAGAGCTTCATAAGTTAACCTTAATTGTTGGATTTTTTTTTTACCTTTTTGAATTCTTGCCGAAGGCAAGAAGGGGAATATATGCGACCGCAATGCAATGCAATGCATGGCGTGTATGTGTATGTATACTAGTATAAGCATTATGACTGAGGACCCAAAGAAAGTAATTCCGTTTCCTCAGTAGAAAATTCAATGGAAGTCCTTAGTCCTCACTTGACAAACAAATGTTAGGATGTTGTCATGGTTAATTACGTGAGGATAAAGGAAATTTCAATTAGGTCCTCATGCTTAATGCCATACAAACATGTGTGTGTGTGTGTGTGTGTGTTGATTGGCCCCTTCTTTGTAAACACGATAACGCAACAATGCCAATAGATATGATGCTTGTATACTTGGTAGGAAGGTTAGGGCTGGGCATATAAGGTCAACATAGGTCATAGACACCGTGACAACATTGTTAACCCTTCACAATCTCAATGTATCATCTATCGAACAAATATGCCACACATATTTCAGGCGGTATTTATGGAACTTTGGAACGCATTATATATTTATATATATATATATTTGTATATGGTATATGTTTGTTCTACACGCATGGGTGAGCAAACCCGTCAGTGCGGAGAAATTTAAAATATGTCACTTATTTCTGTTCTTGTTTACCCAGATCCCGATGTTTTAATAGTCGGTAAGTATAGATTGTATTCTTAGGTGTTTTTTTTTTTTATGTTGGGTGACGGCAAATCCAACTATTAAGTAATAGAAAGTTTACCCTTTTTTCACATATTGCGACATTTTTCAATGTCGCAATATTGCGTTGGCATTTAGGCTAATTGCGCGACTGGCCTTGTTACGAAAGGTCATCCGGATCATATAGGTTAATAAAGCAAATTATACCGTATATAGAACATATGTACCGTATAAGTTAAACCTATATAATCGAATTTTATTCAGATTCACGGGACCACGCCACTGAACATAGGGCTGATCCCCCGTGGCGTATACACGCACCTTAACTACATGTCATGCATATCACACAACGATCTCTGTATGTCCCCCATATATACCGATGGTATCACCTTTTCATCGTGTTCAATACACCAAGTTGCAATTCATTATAAAATGCATTTTCCTGATATCTCGGGCAATGTCGTTTTTGGTTCCGATGCCGAAGGCATCATCGGAACCTATGCAGTCTAGTCGGCGTGTGGATGTATGTGTGTATGTGTGTATGTGCGTATGTGTGTGTGTGCGTGCGTGTGTATGTGTGTATGTGTATGTATGACGCCAAGTTTGTAACCACATTATCTCAGCAGTCCCAAGTTGGATTGATATCTTACTTGGTAGTTGGTACATATGTTACCCATATTGAGTAGACGATCCGTATTGATTTTGAAAGAAGTCAAAGGTCCTATGAGGTAATTAGGTTCAAACTCTGAAAACCTTGTAACCACGCTATCTCAGCAGTCCCAAGTTGGATTAATATTTTACTCGGTAGGCCTATACATGTGTTACCCATATTGAGTAGATGATCCCTATTGATTTTGTAAGATGTCAAAGGTCATATGAGGTCAACATGGATCAAAACTCTGAAACCTTGTAACCATGTAACCATGTAATCTCAGCAGTCCCAAGTTGGATTAATATCTTACTTGGAAAATACATTTTTTAATCATCAGAATTTAAAATTTGAGACCAGCAAGGTATCACAAAACCTCTTGGTTTTCTTGTTTATTTAGTTATTTATTTAAAGACGTCATGACCTGACACGCACAAAACATATTTTATTATGATATTAAAACAGAAAAATATACCCAAACTATATATACACTCGTTGGTCCAACTCGCCATCTTCATATCTAGCTTCTTCCGTATCTATCATCTTGTCATTTCTGGTAATCCAAAACAAAACAAAACAAAAAAACTCCCACTGCATTTAAAGTGTATTTCTCAAAATCAAGGAAAGCCGATTGCGCAATAACTATGACGGGAAAGAATGAGAAAGAATGAAAAAAAAAATTGAAAATGTGAATTTGGTCGAAATGCCGTCTTTTTTTATTCATATATGTAACCTGTATATTTGATTGAACTAATAAACAGTTAGATCACACCCATTACCATAACTTGTCTCTATTGCTAAAAGTGTTTTCTAGAAAGACAGGATGACGTGTACGAAAAACAGACCGGGCTTCCCCATTTATTTTTTTTATTAAGGACCACCATTTTGTTTATATCATTGCACATTCTTTATATATATAGCCTATTATTATATATAATAGGCCTTTGTAAATAAATGTGATCAAATTTTGATTAAACAAACAGTTTTACTTTTTACCTCTCTCCCTTTCTTGAAGGAATTTCCGAATCAAAAGGTCACATGACGTTGACGAATATCACATGGGACGCCGATTTGGAAAATCCCACTTCAGAAAGATATGTTGCAATAGAAAAGGAATTCATCGCAACGGTAAGTCATCAAAAGTGTTTTTTATATGGTAATACGATGTCTAGGCGATTACTTTACCGGTCGGTATGTATCAATGGAGTGTATAAAAACGTCATTTCCGGTACCGCCTCAATGAATTTAACATACCTCATATATGATTGGTCAAAGACCCTGCATATAGAGCAAATTAATGAGCAGACCAGTCTAGCAGATTTCGAGCATATTCGGGGTGAGAATTCATAGAAATGCCCATAGAAACGTATTTTTTTTATTCAAATCGTCACATAAACACTGAGTTTTCTGTTTTCTTCTCTCTTTTTTTTGTCATACCGGTCGGTATGTGTCAATGAAGTGTATAAAAACGTCATTTCCGGTGCCGCCTTCCGGTACCGCCTCAATGAATTTAACATGCCTTATATATGACTGGTCGAAGACCCTGTATATAGAGCAAATTAATGAGCTGACCAGTCTAGCAGATTTCGAGCATATTCGGGGTGAGAATTCATAGAATCCATAAAAATGCCTAGAAACGTTTTTTTTTTTATTCAACTCGTCACATAAACACTGAGTTTTCTGTTTTCTTCTCTCTATTTCGTCATCATTTAGATGAATGAAACATTTAGAAAAAGCAATCTAGCAAACGTTTACACCCACTCAACGGTTGAAAATTTTAGGTAAGCATTTTTGGTTGGATTTTTGTGGTTTGATTCCACTGGCGGAGGATTTCAGTATTTGACCTCTGTTGACCTTAGATGACTGTTAACCTCCATCCAAAACAACAATAGGTTGCATATACTCATTATGGGGAACCCACATGTGAAGTATCAGCTTCATAGCTTCATAAAAATTGACCTGATCGAGTTATCCTGTTTATACAAGCTGATTCCCCCCACCCCCCCCCAAAAAAAATCCCCAAACAATGTAAAATAATGAAGGTTTAAAATCAATTATTAACAAATTCATTTGTAATAAAAAATATTACTAAATTGTAATTTTGTAATAACAAATAATCAATTTGTAATAACAAATGAGTCATTTGTACTAAATTGTAATTTTGTAATAAATTATCAATATGTTATAACAAACGAGTCATTTGTACTAAATTGTAATTTTGTAATAACAAATTATCAATTTGTAATAACAAATGAGTTATTGTAATAACAGGTGACTAATTTGTTAAAACAAATTATTAATATGTAATAAGAAATTATTAATTGATTACAAATTAATATTTGTTATAACAAATTAATAATTTTTTATTACAAAGGAATTTGTTAATGATTGAAATTATAATTTTTTTATAAACAATTTTTTTTTTAACAAATAATTAATCTGTAATAACAAGTTTTTAATTTATATTATATAGAATGGAGAAAAAAAAAGTCGCCTTTCGTGTTAGAACATTTTTAGGATTCCAAGCCTTTGCTTACGACTTAACTTTTCTTTCAGAGAAGGAAGTGTCGTGGCGAATTTTATAATATATATGAACGGTCCTACGCCATCTGTTCGGAAGCTATCGGTTGACAATAATACCGCTGGCGACATGCAGCGACGGACACAGGAAGCTACGTCATATGACGTCATGTATATTCTAAACGCTGAGATCGAGGACGGTATGCTGGGGGAATTAAAAGTTATTTACCTTGATATCGTAGATGGTAAGTTGCACTGAACAGTCATGTTTTACACGGTGTGATGTAGCCACCAAGGTTGGTTTAGACTTGCCCAAGTCGGTATTGGTTATTTCGCGTGATGAACTTTCTGTACATCATGTGAAATCGAATAAAAGTGTTCAGTAGGCCAGAGGACACAAGGTCAAAAAGGAGGCCAGAATTCTCAAAATTATCTCAAAGTGATCTCCTTGTCACTTTTGCTGAAGAAGGTTTCTGGGACGCCGAAAATTTCAAATATATCTCTTTTAAAATTTAGTACTCCGCTATTGTCAATATTATGTGTTCTTTCTTTGAGTTCATTTATTTTATTATACTAGGCCTATACTGAGACCTACTATTTTTAGTGTTCGATATATATTGAACGGTTATAGCCTACCAGTGAGTTCTTTATATTTTATATTGTATAAGCGGGAACATCTGAAAATTTAATTAAATGTTCCTTTAATTGTAAAATGTGACCTAAATTTAATTTGGCAATCATAGCAGAGAACGCCTTGTACTATCTGGCAACGTATTTTTCATCTCCGCAGCAGACGGTAGTTATATAATCCAAAATTTATTATGTTGAAGTCAGGGAATACGTAACTAATAGTAACTTATTAATCTGAGCTAAGCCTAGCAAAGTTTGTGTCAATTTTATATTGTGGTAGTGTTCGTCGAATGGGACTGTAGTGACAAATTTTGTAAGGTGAATTTACTAAAGCATAATCTTTAATAGGTAAAGTCCTAACGTTAACGTTACACTGCAGTAATTATAGCCTATAGGAACTAACATTTTATCCTAACGTACAATTGTTCGGTACATTAAGTGGCGCCAGTATCACACTCTAGCAGTAATTACGGCATGATACACAAACATTTATAATACTAGTTCATTGAACGTGTAGGCCTAGCCTAGACATAGGTCTTAGGTGTATACGTATGGCCGGTATTTCTCCCTATATTAGTGTAGGGAGCTACAGCGACCGGTAACAAAAGATCCAGTATAGGTGCATGGATGCATGCGTCACTGTGTGTCCATGCAGTTAGAAATGTGTACTAAAGGTTGCAATGTACACAATAAAAAAGATTAAAAAAAAATATTGACACATATTGTTGTTTATAAAGGCGTCATATTTGTTTGCTCAAATAAGGGTTTTTTCAAGTGACTTGAATGCCATCTGAGAGTATAAATAATGTGCTCATAACATTAGAGGTCTTAATATGTGCAATCTGCCAGTTTGGATTTTTTTTTTATATGCCAGGCAAGTTTTTGATATGCCAGGCATGATCTGTTATTGAAATTCAAGGACTACACTATTAATTATTTTCAGATTTTGAATACAGATATTGGTAGAGTTAACTCTTTTACACGATGTATATTACACTGAGTTTGAAATGAGAATATGTATGCCAAAATGTGCCGCATGCAAACTGAGCTGGGTAAGCTAGATGATCGAGCGACACACTTTCTTTGTGTATTCTTCAGTTGCTGTGGCCTAGGGGTATGGGGGTCAATATTTCTGAGGGGGGGTGGCAAGATCAATTATTGCCTGAATATTGTAATTTGTTCATTTTAGCTGTCTCATTTTGCCTGAATGGATCAACTGTTTTTGCCCGAATTGGGAGGCGAGTGCCCCCCCCTTGTACACATGTGTAGAGATCCTGTGGTATAAATTGCTATTGTTTTTATTTCATTTAATAGTTATTGTACAAATTGAGATTCACCCCGGAACAGAAAGCAATCAACCTCCAGGCAAGTATATAAATAACATTTGTCAGAATGTTATATTTTGTTTTATTTCAATGATATAAATTATTCATTTTCCCTCTAGTGACTAATTTTATTAAAACCCTAATTTCAAAATAAAATATGATATTTTTTCCTTCAGATTGCTGAATATACATAGATTTTACATTGAAAATTGTGTAAACATACTAGCCTAACCTTATTCTATATATATCTACTTTCTATAGCACATAATTTTAAAATGTATTGTGAGACTCATGAATGTTGCATGAGTTGCTATTTAAAAAATTTCTCACAATTCTGCTTTTGTAAAATTACAACTGAATGATAATTAAAACTGTTTCATTCACATTTGTAGCCATGCAAGAGGCTAAACAAGCAGGGGCCAAGGCCATTTAGCCCCTGGTGAGCCTAAAAATGACCCCTGGTTCCATTATAATGTTTATGAACCAGGGGTCACTTGGAACCTGGTCTTCCAAACCAATTTTTTTCAGAAAGCCAACAATTTGGTCAATATGTTACATACCCAAACCATATATAACCAATAGTCAAGTAATATTGGGAATAAATTTGCATTTCAGGGTTCACCCAGGGTATGCAAATCAACCCTTAGTCCTGCAACTGGTTAGATACAAAGTGGTCCCTGGTTCAACCGTATGTCAATGAACCATGGGACACTTTTGATAAGAAGTGGCCGCTGGTGTTTCTCCAAATTTTATTTTTTACCCATGGGAGTAAACGGCCTTGACCCAGTCCTGTCAACTTGTCTAGGTCTGGATGGCCCTCAAATACCTTTATTTATTTCATTTATTCTTTTATTATAAATAGACACAAAACCACCAGCAGTGATCTGTCCAGCCGACATTGAAGAGAGAACCGACGATGGGAAACCGACAGCCAGGGTATCCTGGAGTCCCCCTTCAGCTTACGATAATTTGGGCGACGAGGTTATCATTAAGTCTATACCGCCCTCGGGGACGAATTTCAAAACTGGCAGAACGGAAGTTACGGTACTTGCTTCCGATGTGGCTGAAAATATCGGCACATGTACTTTCATTGTGACTGTTGTGGGTAATTGTGTTCTTTATTTTCTGGATGTTAAAATCATATATGTATAGAGCCTTTTGGGGTGATCGCACCAAAATTAACTTTGATTTACACGGTTATTTTGCTTTGATGATTGCTACGATGAGTCAGAAGTTCTCAACCAGCATTCCCCCAGTCCCTACCCATCATGTTGAAGACTGACAAGTTGGCCATTCAGGGCTCTTACAATATTGAATACTATGACCATCTAGATTTTCAAGCTACGAGAGGTCAAAGTTTAGTGATGTCACCTGCCACCTTATAGTCCTTTAAATGCAACGTTTGGCTCTAATAATTACATAAAATATTGAAAATGGAAAAATCGAGCTGATTAAACTCAAAAGAAAGTTTCGTTTATGCTCTTTCAGATGGGAAAAAAACTTCACTTATAGTAAAATAAAGAGTTAGCTGCCACAACTTTTTGGGACTATTTGACATAGAGTGCATGGTCATACAAAAATATGCTCTTATAATTATGGTGGAGCACCATCTTAAAGGCTATAGATTTGTGCAACTTTGAGTGACTATGTTTACCTGTTATCCTAAAGGCAAAATAACAACATGTTTAGCAACTTTTTTTGGTTGACAATATGGCCACCGTTTTGCATCAGAGTAACTGCAAAACAATTACGATCAGGCCCACACTATGCAGTATAGACTTTTTGTATCTACATACAAATGCGCAATATCGTAGTGGGGATGTAAACTATTGATTGTTTAATATCAGATAGACAATGTTTTTTAAAAATTATTTTTATAAAAATTCTGTAAAAAAAAAAAAAGGAAGCAGACGAGGGCGCTAAACATTTTTTTTTTTTAAATTTTGTCTAAGATAAGACAAGATAAGATCTACTTAAATAAACCCCATCATGGTAATATATTGCTTGCATAAAAATCCTGAGTCAATCAAGGATAATGATCAACACACATTTCTTCTTTCACCGGTACGTGTCACATAAAATTAAATTGCAACTTTTAAGATAACATATAAAAATAGTAATTTGTTGTCCCTTCTAGATGAAGAAGCTCCTTCCATTCGTTGTCCTGACGACATAACCGAAATACTCCCAGAGTCAGCGACTAATTCTACAGAGGTGTCTTGGGGTCAGCCTGAGGTCTCGGATAATTTGGGAGGTACAGTGGATGTGTCACCATCACATGAATCGGGGACCTCGTTCCCTATCGGAGAGACATCGGTGGAAATCCTAGCTACGGACCCATATGAGAACTCAGCAACATGCACATTTACTGTTACTATCATTGGTGAGTTTATCATTTGGTTACATCATATGTATGAACCTATCTAATTGGGGCAAATTGTTTATGCCATGCAGACCTCTGTTAACTTAACCTTAAATTATACTGCCAACTGCCAATCGGTTCTTATACTTTACCTTCAATCATCTTTCATCCTAACCTCTTTTTTTTTTTTTTTACAACCTTAAATTATACCAAGCTTATTTAGGCCTATCATTTGTACAAATCTTCAATTGTCTTTACCCATAAATTACCCATAACTCAAATAACCAAAACTCAAAGAAAATTAAATTATGCAAACTGCAATTATACACACCTCATTCAAACAAAGCTCATTTATCCCAACGTTGGTTACACAAACAATAAACATCTAAACATCTAAAACATCTAAACCAGGGGTTCACACATGGTGGCCTGCTGGCCAGATCTGGCCCGTGGGCCACCATGTGTGACGACTTCATTCAAGTTCATCCTCATCTTGAAAATCCTCAATGCTTATCACTGTACTAAAACATTCAATGCCCCAACCTCTTATCAGAGTATTGTACCAGCTGAAATTGGCATCTTTAGTAGTTTGTGTTATTTTGGGCTGTGAATCAGCACGCATGGACCACAACTTAATTTCACATATTTTTCTGGCATGCCTCCTGCATAATTACAAGAATCATCAAGGGTTAGTAGATGGTTTGGGGTTAGGTGGGG
>JAODFY010214097.1:0-10525 GCA_027580055.1 Paracaudina chilensis | reverse complement strand
CATTTCCGCCTGAGACATGGGATCTGGACGCTACGAGTAAATGAGCGCCATTGAGTGATTATATGCAAGTTTTTATGCCTCATTCATTTTATGATATGTACTTATGCTATAAATCTCCAGGAAGAATATCTCTGAGTAAATGTAAATCAGATTAAAGAAACGTTGCTAGCTACTTGACCTAACATAAGATTTTCATGCAGGATAATAAGATGGAAAGTATGTTTGGTCTGAGACTGCTCTTTTATCTTATTTAACATCACTGAGAATTGTTTTTGTATCCGTGAAAATGAAATTGCAATGTTATTTTTATTTTATCCGTGAAAATGAAATTAAAAATCCTCTCCCTCTATATCAGATAATGAAATTCGTGAATTTGTCAGAAAACATGCCCGATTGTTCAGTTAAAATAACACAACGATGTATTAATTCATGAAACAAAAGTTTGTAAGTATTGCATAAAATTTAATTCCTATTTATATAAGTTAAAGAAAATTATGGTACCTGGAATCATACGTCATCATACCTCTCTTTCAGTGCGTGTTCAATTTCAGCAAAGCTGACCAACATGTATGAAACTCATATAACGTTATGGTTATTCTTCACTCCGTTTAAATGAACTGCATCTAGCAACAAGAAAATATTTAATAATGGTACCCCGCCCAATATTGGTATCAGTCAGACCTATCCATGTGCGCGATGTGTATTACACCCCCCTCCCCATCCCCAATGTCCACATCCCCAATGTCCATAACAAATCGTCCCCATTTCCAATTCTGTTGCACATTTTCAATGGTTGGACAATTTAAAAATAGCCTCCACTAGAAAATCCCCTCAGCAGGCCCATGGACAATTGTTCTGGACACATTGAGGTATGGACTTCAGAAACATGCGACGAAGAACACAATGAGTCCTCGCGCGCCAAAATCCCAGTGTTATGTCTTTGACAAGCTAACAATCACTTAATGTGTGTGGATGTACGTATGAACATAACATTGCACATAAACTTGTAACCGTAAGATGATTTTAATTTCGAAGATGAAGATGTTCAGAAAATCAAGATAAACCTCATTTCTCCGGACCAGAAGTACACTGGTTATATTGTGACCTTATTAATCTACATTTGAAATGGGCTATGTAAAAACATGGGGGATATTTGATATTATGCCCCACCCATCTCAAAACGTGGGGTGGGGACACGCCCCTGCCCCCCGGGATTTACGCCCATGGGCTTTTTTCTCATTCTTTTCTTTTAACACAAGCCTATGTGTGATTTTCGAGTTTGTGGTTTTTTACAACCCACTTGGAAATTGTAGCGCTCGATGGATAAATTTAAACATGGATATCCCAAAGAATGGGTGTCAACTCTGGAAAAAGCTGTAACGTGCTATGTTGGAAGAGCTTCATCGTACAGGTTTCGAAAAAAAATGTATAGCTCAACAGACTGTGATCTCTACATAGTCTGATAGTAGACCCTGTGCAGTCTTTTTAACGAACGAATGTTGCATGCGTACTTGGTATGTCTCGGTCATTACAAAATGTCATGTCTAGGCCTATACGTAAGTCGTAGTATATACTTTGCAGTCAGTCCAACATAAGCTAAATTTGACACTACATCAGTTTAAAATGTCTCAATTTAAAAATTGTATCCTACGACTGGTATTCTCGCGGTCATTCATCGCGGCTACGCGATGTGTTATTTTTTCACAGGACGAATGAGGCCAATTTGTAACATAATCATAAACATTCAAAAAAATTGGGCCTCATTCGTCCTGGGAAAAAATAACACATCGCGTAGCCGCGATGAATGACCGCGAGAATTGAGAGGCATGCATCATGTTCTCAATCAACAACATTTTTGTAACCCGTGGACTCAAATGGACTAATGAAGTAGTTCCGGACGGCAACCAACATGAGAGTTCACCAAGAGGATACATTTCAAAATGAGCACATTTGAATTAGAAAAATGTAATTTTTATATTTTGAGGAAAAGTGGAAAGAATGGTGCACGTGCCCCCTGTTCTCCCCAGTCATCATGTCGCATATCATAGGCTAAATGGACAAAGAGATCAGGGCCTCCGTAATCCGACGTTTGACATAAAATATTGAAATAAAAATGTCATAGAAATAAAAACCAATACATATTTTCACCGTCTCACCTACCTAAACTGTCCATTATAGTCAGTACCCATGATTTCCTGATTATATGAAAGCCCATGCTGTGCATCGATTTGGGAAGTGTTGGTATCAAGGATGGGTGGGTAGAGGAGAGGCAACTCCCACACTACACCCCCAGCCCCCCTTTTTCAAGCCCTCTGTGGCAATGCCTTGACTGCTATTGAGCAAAGAAAAACGTGTGAACAGTACAGTATAGTATATCTATATGGTTACATGTCGTTTCGCCCCCCTTAAAGCATCTGCCTGTTCGCTGATTAGTCATGGAATATAATCAGTATGCCTATTATTGAGAGGGCAATATGTTTTTAATTTAAACGTGAACTATAAGTAAAACAACATGATGAATAATGCAACATGAAAATAAATACAAAAGATAAAAGAAATAATAACGCACGTCCTTGTAGTATGTTTCAATTGGTCTCTTTTCAAAATACTAACACACGAGGAGTGAGAATGGTGAACTGAATAATTGAAATTGCTATTTCCATTAAACCTGAACCGATTTTCATGTTTGAAATGGGATTTTAACACTATTTTATCTTCATAATTCATAAATTGTACTAACGTAACAAGGTAAAAATGTATGCTTCAACTCTTTATAATTATGTAAACCGATGTCCACTACAGCTTGTTAACCACAAGTATGTGGTACTTGACCTAGACAGTGTACGACCGAAGCCAGGCAACGGTGTCCACGTTTCAAGAGAGCAAACTTTCTTATGAACACTACAGCAAGTTACAGGTTTTTCACTGACCGGTATTTTGGCCTGTCTAGTGGTATATAAAAATTCGTACATATCCACCACCAGTGGGAGTTATCTGCATAAACCATTCAGGTTTCATCAATTATAATAATGTCTGACAAAAATTTGCTCAACTACAGTTGGCTGTTCATCAATATCAGATTCAAACTTTTGTAAGTGTCAGTTCTAACCATTACTTTGTACAGGTTAATACTATTACTATGTTATTACCGCTTAGTTGGGACCACTCTGGCCACTATGGACTAAGACCTGGATTATCAGGAGGAAGTAGAAACACTTCCTGACCCCCGGCCCTAAAACAGTTCATTGAAACTGGGTTGCCAGAGACAAAAACGGCCGATATTGGAGATGTGCTAGCACAAATGCAGGCATAAATACAGTTGTTAACCGACAACATGAATAAGCCATCACGCGATGAGCATACTAAACTCCCTTGTTCGCATATACTGAGTATTCAGGAGTCAATGGATGAGCCATCTCTTCATGGCAATTAAGAGGCATGTTTGAATTTAGATTTTGATGATGAAATTAAAAAATTGTTGGGACCCTCCGATGAGGAGCCAGAAGCTGATATTCCTCACGCTTCTATCCAAGGGCAAAGGATTTTAATGAACAAGCTTTTGATGAGCTTGTCTCTGACTTAATTTCCGAACCAAAAGTCGTAAAAAGAGTTGCTTCTCTGATAACTTATATTTGCTCTGCCAAATTGTCCCCAAGCAAACTGAAATAAAAATTGGATACTAATCAACAACCTGAAAACATAGACTTGATACAGACTACACAAGTCAACAAGTTAATTTGGGACCACCTCCCGATGGTTAGTAGGGCGAGCGACATTAAGTTGCCAACAATTTAAAGGGAAAACATAACGGCAATGAATGCATTGACGGGCCTTTTAAATTATAGTCTAGTGAGCTAAGCTCCTTTGGATAAAGAATCCCTGATGACAAAAATCACTGATGCCCTGGAGCTGCTGGGCAGTGCAAACATAGATCTCAACCATTTCCGCCGTGATTTGATAGAACCAGAGTACAAAAATATGTGTGACAAGTCTGCACCACTCTCCAAATATTTGTTTGGAGATGATATCTTGCAACAATTGCGGGATATCACTGATGCTAACAAGTACGCGCTGCATGGCTCCCCCTCGCTGGAGAGCTCGAGACTACGGGTGAGAAAATTCAGAGGCCGTGCACGTACTCGTCAATGTTACCAGCCTTTTTTAGCCGACCGTCAGTATCATCAGGGAAGACCGTCATACACGCCGTACAGACGACTGCCTCCAAAGAGCAGCAACAAGAGCCAAACCAATTAACTTCAGGTGAGGTAGGCTCTTTGGCTATTATGTTACCGCTTATTGCAGGTAGATTGAAGTACTTTCTAGCTCAGTTGCATGAAATTACTAGTGACCCTACTATCCTTAACTATGTTAGTGGATATGACATTGAGTTTGACAAGGACAAACCAATAAATTCCAAAAAAGTCCAAACACAATAATACCTCAATTAGCCAAACTGAACAACAGGTTTTGCATCAAGAAATTAACCAACTCCTCACAAAAGGTGTCCTTGGGGAAACTAGTCATTCTGATAAAGAATTTATTTCTTCTGTATTTGCTCGTCCAAAGCCGGATGGATATCTCCGCATGATACTTAATTTAAAGATTTTGAATGACAGTGTGGCTTACCATCAATTTAAGATCGACACTTTGCAGTCTGCAATCAAACTTATGGAACCAAATGGTTTCATGTCATCCATGGAATTGATAAGATTCATATTATTCCGTACCTGTCAGTCGATATAGTAGAAAATTCTTGAGACTGTTGCACAACGACAAATTATATCAATACACATATTTACCAAATGGACTGGCGTCTGCACCATGTGTGTTTACTAAGGTCCTGAAACCTGTTTTAGCAGAGCTGAGGAGATTAGGAATTTCTTGCCTGATATATATTGATGATATCTATATTCAGGCCAGTTCTCATTTAGAATGTAAGTGTGCTGTTAATCAAGCATTGCGTTTGTTTCAGAAGGTGGGCTTTATAGTTCACCCTACAAAATCGGTTTTCAAGCCACGTAACACTGATTTTTTGGGGGGTTTGTCCTCGATTCACAAACTATGACTATCCGACCCAAACCAGAAAAAAAAGCTTCAACCCTCTTGTAGATTACCAAATTGCAAACAAAGAAAAACTATAAGAGAACTAGCTCACATTATTGGTATATTAGTTTCTCTTTTTCAGCATCAGAGATATTTTGATGCTGAAATTTGTATGTCTAATCATGATCTTCATGATCTTACAAAGTAATCTGCCAACTGCATCAAATTTTGTTCTAAAATCTGAGCCTGATATTGTTTTAGAGACAGATGCTTCTCTTCAAGGGTGGGGTGTGGTTTCCTCTTCCCTCTCCAAAAATGCACAAGGAAAGTGGACGGAAAAGAGAAAACCTACTAAATCAATGTGCTTGAAATATTAGCAATTTATTTTGGACTTAAAATCTTGTTTACAAGGTGCCACCATAAACACATCAGGATTTTAACTGACAATACAACTGCAGTATCATACATAAATGCTATGGGTGGTACACACTCTAAGCAATGGAACTAGATTGACAAAACCATTTGGGAGTGGTGCCATTCAAAGCACATTTGGCTCTCTTGTTGCCATTTACCAGGCAAGGATAATATCCAATCAGACGGGCTATCTCGTAGGTTCCAAACTAATAGAGAGTGAATGCTCAATCAGAACTCTTTCATGCTATATCCAATTTGTGGGGGAACTTTGATATTGATTTGTTTGCTTCCCGCACCAATAAGCAAATAACCCCCTATGCATCGTGGAAACTTGACCCAGACGCACTGGCTATAGATGCATTTTCCATGAACTGGCATGATTATTATTTGTACGCATTCCCTCCTTTCAGCCTGATCTCCCGCATTCTTCAAAAGATCAAGAAAGACAGAGCCAAAGGACTCTTATTAGTGCCCAGCTGGCCAACGCAGCATTGGTACGCCGAATTATTAACCATGACCATCGCTATTCTAAGATATCTACCCATGGGGAGGAGGGTTCTCTCCCTGCAGGAGAAGAACACCACATACACCCTCTTCATCACAGCCTACAGTTGATGGTATGCCTTGTGTCAGGCAACGAATACGAGACTTTGGCGTACATGCAGATCACCTCATCATCACGAGGAAGGGAATCACAACTTTTCATCAGCTATGTATCTCCACATAAACCAGTTTCTAGGGATACCTTATCTAGATGGCTTAAAGAAGTATTGGTTGCTGCAGGTATTGACATAAGTCAGTATAGCACACATAGCACCAGGGCGGCAGAATTTTCTGCTGCAAGTAGGAAGAACCTGCCGGTAGAAGATATTCTTAATACTGCAGGATATACCTTCAGAATTATATCATTTTTACACCAAGTAGTGTCCTATAATGTCTTGATAATATGTTGACAGGCTCAAGTCCTACACATTGTACCACTGTAGTTACAAGTGATTATTGTTATATTCTTTATAAACATTCAATGCCATTGTATGCCAAAGAAGTTACAAGTCAACACATGTGTGATGTGTCCTTACAGGAAGTAACAAAAAATTGTTTGACTTGTTATTTCACTACATCTCATGAGATATCCCGGAGTGAATGTAATTAACGAGGAAGAATCGACAAATAAACGAGACCCAAAGGCTGAAGTTTGTTAAAGATTCTTCCGCGGTATAACATGAACAAAGGGAGATCACATATGTTCCTTCACATGTCCTACTTTGAAAACTGAAGCTGGCTATCCAATTATGCAATCTCATGAGATCTCCCTTCGGAAGAATCCCTTTAACAAACTTCAACCTTAGGGACTTGTTTATTTCTCGAATATAAAGTAGAACATGCAAAATTTAGATGCAAAATAAGTGCTCGCATTGACATTTTTAATGAAAGTTAACCTCTCAAATTGCCAGCACTTTCATTTTGGGTCAATGATGTTTATTAAGGATCAGGAAGGACATTCAAGTCCTCGTGAAAGACACGGTACCACAGATAACACAGACAAGATCGTGGATGAACACCGGCTTTTCAAGCTTCTCTTCACCACCTAGAGTGCTCAGATGATAACGAGACAGGCGTGAGACCCCATCCTGCTCCCGGGAGCGCCATTAACGTCCTCATCCGCTGGACGTGAGTGTACCCAGTACTTTGACCACTTTCTCAAAGTCTGGGGAGCAATCGCTTGTCAAAAATGCCTGAACCAACCTAGTTTCGTTCACAATTAAAATCAGAAAAAGAGGGTTAACAGTTTGGATTTCCGATTATACCATTCAATGACGCAAAATAACTCGCAGATTCTGAGTTATTTCGCGAAATAACTCGCAGATTCTGAGTTATTTCGCGTCATTGAATGGTATAATCGGAAATCCAAACTGTTAACCCTCTTTTTCTGATTTTAATTGTGAACAAAACTAGGTTGGTTCAGGCATTTTTCGGGTTGATGGAGAAGACCAGTATTTTTTGCAACCGATATAACATATAAATAAAAAAGACCAAGAAGAAAGACCCAAATGGAACTTCAAAATATCGAGGTAATACGGACGGTATACTGAAACGAAGTTACGGCGAACAATTTCACTAACTATGTAAGTGACCTGCGACCGCCTATACCATTACCATCTCATTGCGTGTAATCATGAACCGTGTTTTTTTTTTATTTTGATCCGATTTCGCACGTTGATGTTATTACGTCATATGACGTGGAAGTGATAGAATTCCTGATTTAAAGAATGACACTATTGTTCTCGAACAGTATAAATCTTCCAGGTCAAAGTACTTTGTCGGGTAGAAAGTTACGAGACAAAATTTAAAAAACAAATCGTAAAAATATACCCACAAACTGATGATAACGTGATATATATTTGAATCACAAATAGTATTGTGTGAGCCTCGACTAACATTGTCCTGGCCTTGTAACTTGGATTTGCGTGGACCGTTTCTTGGATAATGCATGGACAAGTTATGTCTCGTAAATTCGGGATGTCTCGGATTAATCCGCTTGGACTCGGATTGTTTCGGACTATATTCTTAGGATTATCTTCTAAACTCCAATTGTTTCTCTTCTTAGACGTGGGCTAACCATAGTCATTGGTTACCTCCACAATACCGTCGTGTTCATTTCTTGAAACAAAATACAAATGTCGTTATTTTACAGGGTGAGATTTGAAGGAAGATATCATCGTTAGTCTGTTGAGCGCTTAGTTTTGCCTCAAACAGTGATTCAGAATGCGAGTCGCAGTAATAATGACGGTCCTGGCCGCTTTTGTGGCCCAAGGATCTTGCGGTCATAAAGCGCAGAAGTTTGCGGTTAACTTAGAGACAGATCCAAGGGAGAGGTGGGACCACGTGCTGCGTCGATTCAACATTGATAAGTTCAACAAAATGGCGAAAGAAGTTGTATAGTAAGTTAATCTATATATGAAGGAATTTTAATTGCATTGAGCAATGTTCTCCATACAGCTAGCTAAAGTTCAACTTAATTAGACTACCGTGATTAAACACAGATACCTTTATATAAGTTCAGATTACTGTAATTATAAAGCATGCATGGAGAGGTATTGACATTACAGCTAGCCAAATTCCATTTAACCACAGCTAATCATTTAAGTAAAAACACAGTCCTGTGTTCGATGCGAACCATGGACAAGCCGGTTAAGGTCTGTATTTACAAAACTAAACAAGATGGCAATTCTGAGGGCTGCTGATGTTATCACAATGTGATGAAAATATGTATATATGTGCAGTGATTCCATTTGCTTACAGTGCATGAGTTGGTAAAGCATGAATTCTAAGTAGTGAGCGCTAACTTGATAGCTATTCTTGTTGCAAGTTAGTGAGATCACGTTGTTACTATATCCAGTGATGAATCTGTGACGGCGAAACCATAAATATAAAGGTCAATGTACTAATCATTGTTCCCTGATTTATTGCCTCTGTAGCACGCGGCGTGCCCCTATTGTTTGTGCCACACTGTGTGCCCCAATTAGATTGTGATATTGCTAAAAATGACTCATATTATCTCATTGCCCCCACCGCTGAAGTTTTATAACCCCTTTTTCCCCCTATTCGCCACTGCTCCGAAGGAAGGAAATTGGTTCGGGGAGGGGGTTAGTTGTGTTGTGAAAACAGTAGCTCAGATACAATACACGAGAGGGCGGATGTAAATTACCGAGAAGAAACCTTGTCTTTATAAATTGCTCATCAATGCAGAGCATTCATGTAGTTGAAATGTATAGCTTTGTATAGACTATTATTGTTAGGATAAAATTATATGCAAATGTTCAACCGAATAAATCATGTTTTCAATTAATCAAGTTGATGATTAATAATGTTTTGCTATAAGCAGGATATAATTTAAAATTGATTACTAGTGACCAAACACAGTACGGCATACGCTTCAACTTTCTTTCTTTGTTTCAGTACATTAATCCCTAAAATACTGATACCAGCCCTCAATCTCATGGACGAGTTTATCCCCGAGCCCTATGCATCCGAGATGAGGGGCATTGCTAAGACCACCGGACTCGGTCTAGGGGAAGTCGTGGGGCTAAACATAGTCTATGACGTCACGGCGTAAGTCTGCATTCCAAATTAGTCTATTCTACAGAAATCTACAGAGTAAAGTTAATGTATTGTTATAAAAATGTTTCTTTTTTTTGCTTTAAATTAAAGGGTCTACGTCGTATTATAACATAGTTTTGAAAATATTGTATACCATAAATCGCGATACTTGTGCCCAATTGCACTAATAATAGCTTATTATAAGCCACATGGTCTTTAAATCTATATCACCCAGTATGTTCCAGTATGATCCGGTATGATCCAGTATGATCCGGTATGATCCAGTACAATGTTAGTCACTATAACGGGCATGTTCATTTAATTAATTGTACGCCTTCCATGAAAATTAATACAACATGCTCATCGAAAATTGGAAATTTTAATCCAATAATTAATTCATAATACATAGCGATATCATTTTGAAAACTGCCAATAAGATAAACGAACGTTTACGTAATTCCACATAGTGCGCATGCTCAGACTGGAATCTTTAGTGAGACAAACGCGAAAATCGCCCATACCTTTATCGTTACGTATCCTACAAAACTGATATAAATCGTAACATATATATATACGCGCTAAAATATTCAAATTTGTGTGCTATTTATGTCGTGGATCGGGGGGATCCAAAATGTTTACTGGGGTTTCCCAATAGGACTCTTCTGGTTGATTAGAACTGATTTATTCCTTGCTCTCTCTGCTTGACTTGGCGCTAATTATATAACCGAATCGACTTCAAAATAATAACAAATAGTAAAAGTACCAGTGAAAGTATCTTCAAAAGTACCCCTAAAATATTAAAGTACCTCTAAAATATTAAAGTACCTCTGAACTATTAAAGTACCTCTGAACTATTAAAGTACCTCTGAACTATTAAAGTACCTCTGAACTATTAAAGTACCTCTGGGAACAAGCGAGTGTTCACCACCACAGCTGAAAAGCAATGGAGAACAACATAATTACATAA
>JAODFY010213986.1:0-10527 GCA_027580055.1 Paracaudina chilensis | reverse complement strand
GCCCACAAATTCGGTAAGGGGGAATACAGGGACTAGGAGATTATTTTGATATATTCCATTCTTTCTTCCAACCTCTCATTTTGCTCTTTCAATATTTATGCGTTACTATAACATACATAGGGGTATGATAAACCGTTAAGGATTTCTACTCATAATTACCTTTGAAACGATGAATGAAACGCAAAGTATATATATATCGTTTGGTATCCTGATGCTTCAGAATAAACTCATATTTTCAAAAACCCACTACGAATATACTTTTTTTAAGTTATGAGATATCGAAATACAGGTGTATATAAGCTGCTTAAAAGGGCTGGAAATTGTCAATTCCGGAGATCTAGGAGATATATATTCAGCAAAATGTTCTTTGGCGCGGCTACCGGCCAACCAATATGATGACGCTTCGCTTAAATAATATCAAGTTTAAATTTCAGAAAAAAGCCATCGGCCTATTGCAATACCAGTTCAGCCCCCAATATTTTATCGTTCCGCCGCACCCGATTGCTATGCCTTGCCTACGCGATCATGTATGCCGCTAGTTACCGTAATTATTGTAATAGTTATCATATTATAAATATTTCCAGTGGACTGTATATTAATAAAATATTCCATTAGAATAAAGTTACGCATGGGACAACCAACTATCATATCAGCACCTTTAAATTATGCAAAGGTTATCAATTTCTATCAAATGACGTTGCCTGTAGGCCTATACCCCCTTGCGCCTACGCGATAATAAACTTGGTAGGCCTACGTTTTCTATGACTAACAAAACCATATACATTTTCGATGCGTTCACGAACAGAAATAGCCTTTGTAAAGGCGTTTTAATTCCATAAACCCTGCTTTCATCTCTCCTCTCTTCCATGCACTTTTACTAATCCCCCGATTGAGTGATTTTCCCCCAACTGGCCACAAGGGGGGCGGGCGGCATGCCACCCGGTCCCCTTCCCGCACGCCACTGAGGGTGACAAATTATGTGGGAACTCTTGTAGACTATTAATTATCTTGGAACCAAATATGAAGTGAATCAGTTACTGACATTTCAAATTTTCCATTATTGCTAACTCGGCGATAAAAGCCTTTATTATGCTAGCATTTTCTCAGGCATTTTGGCGAAGTAATCAGTCCGTTTAGTCTTCCCTCACCCCTCTGCCCTCCTTCCCCACCCCTCTGTCCCCCGTCCCACTTATTAGTTTTGCCCTCTCATTAAGTAAGCTTTAGGTTCTTTTTGCCTCAGCACCCATTGAATGGGGAGGATACCAATGGGGGAACTTCCTATGCTCTCTCTATTGAGTTAGCCCGATTACTAAGTTTTGAGCACTTGACATAAAATGACCTTTGACCTCTAGTAAAATCAATAGGGTTCACCTTCTTAATGTACCTGACCTTCATACTAACTCGTTTCATCATTTGCCCTATTGAGTTAGCCTGATTACAATGTTTTCATTGTTTGACCCATGTTGGCCTCAAATGTCCTCTTATAAATTAATAGGGTTCACCTACACAATATATCAAAGTTTCCTCTGTTGAGTTAGCCTGATTACAAGGTTTTCAGCACTTGAACCATGTTGACCTCAAATGACCTTTGGCCTCGTATGAAATAAATAGGGTTCATCTACTCAATATGGCTGATGAGTTTGCCAGATTACGAGCAAGGTGTCACACACATTAATCAATTAAGGACAGGTATGTACACTGGTGGCTCTAGGGGGATTTCTTTATTGCACACACCCCCAGTTTCACCCTCTAAAATTAAATGTACTGACAATGAAAATGCAATATTTTGAGTGGTTATATTATATTTAAATTGTAAATGATACACTACTTGGCATCTAAATCATTTGATGTACAAAATATCCATACAACATTGTTTCAATTCCCTCAAAGTTCCCTACACTTTGTTGGGGTGTCCACGCATCCCAATGAACACCTATTTAACACCCTAGCATTCCCAAGCTAATGGTACAATTGGATTAATATAAAGTACCTGGCAGATTTAATATTTAAACACTTGTTGCATTGGTAGGAGATTTTGACTTTCTGAGTTTGTACAGATTTTCAGCTTATGACCTGTTGACCTCAAACGACCTTAGAACTGCACCAAAAATGAAAGGGTTCATGTACTCTGGGCCAAGGGTGACATTTGTTATTATTCCCCAGATATTACGATTACAATTTTGTAGGTCAGCAGGGACCACAAATGACCTTGGAACTGCACCCAAAACGATAAGTTTCACAGAGCCTACTCAATGGACATATGACATATAATAAGCATGACATCAATAGATATTATCATTCCCCAAATATTGCGTTTACAATTTCTTTTACCTCTGCTGACCTCAAGTGACCATAGAGATGTACCAAAAACAATCATATCATATCGATGTTAACTTCCTGCAGTTATCATGGTTACAAGTGGTTGGTCCTTTAGTGGTTGACCCTTTTGGCAAGCAATCAAAAAGTGCCAAAAATATAAAAATTTCATAAAGTGATAGTAAAATGACGTCTCACCTGCACAAATTCAATGTACTTCTAATGAGAAACATTCATTACTAGTTTGAACTTAGTCTGACCATGCATGGCTAAATTATGATGTTTATAAGGTTTTTAGTATTTGACCTCTGTTGACTTCAGGTGACGTCTGACTGGAATATAAAAGCATTCTATTGATATAGGGATTCTGGCAAACTGAAGATTTTAATGCCTAGAAAATCTCACCGAATATCACCATACCAAGAAATTAAGAATGAAGCTGATCAGACATACAATTGCAAAGATATTGACATTTGATAAATTCTACTTTAAATGGGCCCACTGATTAATATTGATGTCATAGACACCAAAAACATCTACTAGTCATGGGACTGCTACAGTTAAAATTCAATATATCATTCCTAAGATTTCATATTACCAAGCTAGTTTGAGTGATTTATCATTTAGCCCTGTCCACTAAATTAATGAGAAGGAATTTCAATGTCATGTAGCAATGTAGATCTCATCATCTAAAATCACCATACCAAGAAGGAAACTGATCCAGCATATGGTTGCAAAGATATTGAATTTTACTTTAAGCCCCATCTGCTCATTAATGTTCAAGTCACTGGAAACTAAATCAATAGGGCACATTAACTCATCATGGGGCATCTACCTGTCACATAGGACATTGATCCAACTTGTCATTGAGATATCATGTTTACGAGCTTGCCACCACATCACACACATGCCAATGTGATCACATAATTTACCAGCCTTTGGTACCATAACCCAAAATACAAAAGATGAAAAACGAAACTAATCACCACCAAAATTAGGCTACATGTGTGTGTAGATATAACAAGTATAAAGCATAAGATGTATATCCTATTTGTTGCCAAATAAAACCAATGTATTCATATTCTATGCTTCCTAACTTTGTTAATTTGTTTCTGAAGGGGATGTTATTCCACCAACAAATTGTGTCCTAATGTTGTTTTGTGCCTGCTCTGCCATGTTTGCCAAACCACTTAAGGCATCATGTCTGTCTGGTAATGTTTTGCTACTGACTGCAGCTGGTCGTGAACTCTCAGGATAAGTTGGAGAGGATATTAATGTCTTTACAGTTGAGATCAATTCACTCACATTACCAGTATCGTTTGTGTATTCTACTTCTGTAACCTGTGCCTTTTTTGGTGCTAATTTTGGTGCCATTACCTCATTGCCAACAACAATCACATCATCGACTTTGTCTTTCACATTATGTACCTTCTTTTGTTTCTTGTTTCTCAAATGCATATCACTGCTGTTCCTTCGCTTCCCTTCCATGTTGAAGGTTTCCAGATTATGAGCAAGCTCCACATCAGATTCACAATTTGCAAACTGTGCTATAAAACTTTGCAATGGTTTGGCAAATACTAATTGATCTCTTTGAAAAGCCTGTTTTAACCTTGTGAATAGCTCATCTAAATCGCCTATGGTGTCTCCCAGAGCGATAGTGGTCAGTCTCTCCTTAGCTGCATCAAAGACTGGCTGGGGCTTCCACATCTTGATGTCAAAGAATCTAATGAGAGCGAACTGATGTTTGCAGGATCCTCCTGTCAGGCCAGTAGAACAGGTACAAAATCCCACCTCCATGTCTAGGGTGAGCACCTGCTGTTTCTTCCCTGGCATAGTAAACACCAATGGTGATTCCACAATAATTTTTCCCTTATCAAAGTCTGACAGTGAATGAATGTATCCATAGCGGCATGACATAACTTTGTGCAGTTTGCCGTCAGCAAAGTCCTGCAAGCGATTCTTGTACATTCCATCAAATTTAGTGATCACAAAGTCCAGGAGTTGAAAGGTATTAGCAGATTTTAATTTCTCATATGATCTATCTTTGAATACCTTCATTGCAACATCACAGAAATTGTTGTTTGTATTTCCTGATAAGCTAAGCCCATCTAGGTCCAAATGGAAGACAGCCCACAATGTGCGACAGTCAATTATGTCCCTGAAGAGACTGTCCACATTGTTGTACTTCAAAACGACCGGGTCTGTCATGAGGGTGCTGAACCTTGCCTCCAACTCACTTTCAGAGCAGCAGAAGGCTAAAGACTTCATTTGCTGAAAGAGATAGTGTTTATCTGAGTGGTTTATGTGAGACTCGTCACTAAACAGAAATTTCCAAAATGATTGCAAGACATGGAAGATGCAGAGAACCTGTTTAGCAGTTGGGTACATGTTAGTTATACCTTCCCTCTCAGCTTCGGAGTTGTTTGTCAGAAAAAGCTGAGGACCCTTCCTACCCCTCTTGTAAAATGCACTTGCCCCCACAAGTTGACTTATCATTTCTAGCCCCTCTTTGATTGCAAGACTGGAATCAGATTCAGTAATGAAACAGCCCAATGGAAGACCACCTATGATGCTGTCAGTCAACATCATGAAGAGCTGTGGGGAGTCATGCCCACTGCTGTAGCTCTCAGTGAAAACAACTTCCCCCGAAGACGGTACCATTCTGTGAACCCTTTTCATCAATGGTGTTACTATTGAGATGACCTGCTTCCCATCAACTTCCTGGGTGCATATAGATAAACCAGAGCTCTTATTGTATTTACAGATATGTTCTTCCAGTAACTGCCGGACCTTCCGTTTACTTAAACTCTTGGTTTTCTTCCGAAAGATGTCATAGTACAATCTAGGTAGAATTGAAAAAAAAATGAAGTATTAGCAACTGATGGAAGAAAGCATGCACTGGTCAACATTGTCTGAGGAACAATATGTGTCCAAAATGTGTGTTCATTAGTGGAAAATGTATATTTTAATATCCTTTTTTGGGGTGAGGAGTGGCCATATAAGAATGTATTTCGAGTGCTTGTTCACAAGACAGCCAGCTGGGCAGAGTTTGGTTGTCCAATCAAATGGGACGCCCTGAAAATATTGAGTCAAGGTCTTAACAAAGTCACTGCTTCTGTCCCTCCTTTTTAGGGTTGATAATGTATGGCTGATGGACTGACAGCCTTTGCAATCAGAAAAGGGTTTGTGATTTTTTGCTTTCTCAATTTTGTTAATGATATATTGTAGGTTCCCTATACTCATCTATGGGAAACCTTCATACAACAGAATGAGACAAAACATTCTCACACTGAATACAAAGCTGCTATGTTTGACCCCTAATATCATGTATTTCACCTCTTGTAAAATCACCTACTCACTGCAAGAGGCTTATATATACCAAGCATGTTTTGTATATACTAAATTAACCTGTTTACCTCTTAAGATAATTCTTACGTACCATGGTTTTCCCTGTTAATTTACCCTGATTACAGAGGTATTCAGAGCACCTAAAGTGTATGTTAACCTTGTTTTGACTGGCATACATGCCAATTGTGAGTTTCATCCAAGTTTCCCCTATTGAGAAAGCCTGATTACATGGTTTGGGCACCTGACCCATATTGACCTCAAATGACCTTTGACTTATTGAAAAATCAATAGGGTGGATCTACTCATTATAAGTTACCGCCATATGAGATTCACCTTTGCTCCATATCGGAATACAAGCAAGGTGTCACACACACACACAGGTAGGTTTTACACTATGTCTGAGGACTCCATTGTAATTTCCTTTGTCCATGCCCTAACGAGTCCGAGTCACGAGTCCGAGTCCGGCAAAGCGTGACTCGAGACCGGTCTCGAGTCCAAGACCGGTCTCGAGTCCTCCAGCACTGGTGATTAGGGATCATTTATTACATTTCAAACCAATAACTGTCACTAATTAATGCATACAGGTACATGCATTTTAAGAGCAACGAATGAGATGTTGAAATGTTTAATATTGTTTGGGAAATCCAGATGGCAATTTTGGCTGACATAATGCAGCATATGTTAGGTGGATTTATAGCCCAGAATAAAGTCCGATAGTACTTTTACATGGAGCACCTTCGTAAGACAGCCCTTATCTGATCAACCCATTGCTTTTAAATTTAATCAAACCGACACAAAAAATATTCAAATGAAATGCCTAATAACAACATGATTTGAAGTGCAGCCATTTTGCAATGTCACACAATGTCTAATAACTCGATGCAGCTGTTTGCAATCAGAGAAAAGTGTTCACACTCACACTACTGATTTAAAGTTTGAGGGAAGTTTATGTAAGTTTGTCAGAAAGATTACTGTAGAAGTCAAAATTGAAAAAGTGAAATCAAAATTGAAATGATCATTTCCTTAAAAATTGAAATGATGACACATTTTTGCTTCTCAAGGCCTTTAACCAAAACATATATATACATGGTTGTTGCCTGATGCCTTGCAAATTATATGTAAATTTCTCTTTATTATCAATATACAGATAGGTATGAAATACATAGGAAATCAAGCGTATACATTCAGCAATATAAACACTGTAGATTAAGTAGCCCCTCAATAATATTCATTATGTTGAGACATATGTTCACAAAGCTAATAAAGCATACAGGTTTAAAAGATATTTCAAGATTTAAACCATATATTAAACCCATATGAATATTGGAGAGGCATACACACAAACAATATGGATCATCTACTACCCTGGATCATCATATGAACTAAGTATTAAACCATTACATTTTTGGGTCTTCTCATGCATTCTTGAAAAATAATATTTTGTACTGAGCAAGGTATGAGAAGGTATTATGTTTGTTTTAAACAATAAATGTAAAGACTGTCTCAAAGAGTTGCATGTACCATCTTTTGAGCCCTAGCTGGATGTCAATTTATAAACTTGGCAAATTTTGAAAGTAAACCTTACCTATAACAGAACTGTGGATCGGGACAAAAGTGTCGATCAGCAACGACCTTCAAGACCTTCTTGAAATAACTGGACCAGTTTCTTCTTGACAGCTTTGGAGACATCTCTATGACCGAGAATGTCTGGGCCATCAATGTTATGGTTGTGGGCCCCAGTAAAGGATAAAGATGTGGGCCATTCAGGGATATGTGGCTCAGCCGATCTATAAAATAAAGAAAACACCATGATGAAGAGCTTCTCACCATGAAGGGAATCCCCCCCCCAAAAAAAATCATGATTGCATGTATTTGGTGCTGCTGCATGCAGAGATGTATGTTAGAGGTGGGGTTGCAAGTAGCGAATTCACATGAATTTCCAGTGACACAAAGAACACACAGATTCCTTATTTAATGAACATGTTAGTAAACTTTCTCATTGAGGTGTGTATAGTTTTATTTGGAGTTACTACAACAGGGATGTGTTCATTCATAGTTTCAAAAGTGTTCAGCTCAGCCAATTGAAAATTCTGACAAAATTAGAGGGACACATGATGAATGCAAATTATACATGACCAGAAAACTAACAGTTTTGCTTCCCAAATTTACAATTCTGATAATATCTCTGTCATGTCAAATGATATATTGTAGGTTCTGAAAATCAACATACACTGAATAAGCCTCAATACAAGGCTGTTGTGCTTGACCCCTAATATCCTGAATTTCACCTGATGGAAAATCACAAGGGTCCACCTACTCACTAGGATAGTACCAAGCATGTTTCCCTGTAACCAGTTAACCTGATTACAAGGTTTTCAGCAGTTGACCCATGTCGACCTCAAATTACCTTGGCCCCATTTTTAAATCAAGAGGGTTAATCTACTCAGTACAGCCTACCTAAATACCAAGTATCAGATTCTACCAAGAAGATTTATTGTTACATTAGTCTGTTTACAATGTTTTCAGCACTTAACACATGTTGATCCTGAAATGAATAAAAATAGTTCATTGTCTCAGTATCCAACTTATGCTCGGAATATGAAATTCATCCATTCGATTAGCCATTTTTAAAGGTTTTCAGCATTTGACCTCTTATATGGTAAAACTATATATGGCTAAGCTAGATACCAACTACAAGTTTCATTCAAATTTCCCTATTAAGTTAATCTGATTACAAATTTTTCAGTCCTTTATCCATGTTGAAACTAAATGACCTCTTATATACTCCATACCATGTATGAGTTTCATCCAACTTTGCCTCATTCAGTTAGCCCGATTTCAAGGTTTTTACCTATCTATACTCCAATGACCTGATAAAATAAATAGGGTTCATCTACTCAATAAGGCTTACCTATGTGCTAATTTTAAATTTCATCCACCTCTCCCCTATTGATCAGTTAGCCTGATTATGAGCAAGGTGTCATACATGCAACACAACCTACACCTACACACACACACACACACAGGTGGGTTTCACATTCAGTCCGAGGACCTCATTAAGTTATCATTTTCCCTAATCTAATACCCTAACCTTTTTTGTACTACTGAGGATCTACTGTTTCCATTGAATGCTCCTACAGAGGACCTGGAATTTATTGGTCCAGGTCCTGCTGCCCAACATGTCCCACATGCAGAGACACACAAAAACATGCCAACATGATTACATAGATTCCTTTTATCTTTGGCAATAACAAGAAAGAATGGCTTTTTGATTCCTGGCTTTTTATATAGTGACATTGTTATTCCACTGATTCAATGTTTCAACTGACTTTTGAACTGATCTATTTAACCTCTGTTGACCTCAAATGACCTCGGACCTCTTGTAACATACCAAGAACTCATCTTCACACTATTGACAATTTACATAGTATGAGATGCACCCATTACCCCCAACAAATTAACCTCAGATGGGCATTTTACACCAAGACCAAGTATGAGATTCACCCTAATTTCCCCTGCTGTTCTAGAAAGCCTGATTCCAAGCCCTGTCACACACACATGCAGTCATGATCGCATAGATTCCTACGGCAGAAGCCAAGAATAAAAAAGTTTGAGCTTATCAAAATACCTGCACTTCCTAGGTAGTCCTCCTTGCCTTGGAAATAGCAACTTCTTTATACGGATATTCAAACTGGCAGGGCAATCTGTGTTTTTTGTTCTTCGAGTCTGTGATGTCTTAACTTTGGTTCTGGTATTGTGATGGCAATTTCTCTCCAACTGAAAAGGTGGCAATATGGAGCACAAATTTGCTTAGATTTCAGGTAAAATTCAACTTAGATGTTACTACTTGGAAAATGAAAGTCATACACAGGTGGGCTATTTTTTATGTTCACTAATTTTACCAGAAATGAGCCAAACTGGTTTTTTGTTATGGTTATTACATATATGGGGCAGATGAGATATTGTAGTCACTTTCCTGTTGGTGCTCTACTACAGTATATGGTACAACAGAAAACCTCTCCCACAGATGTGTGTGTCCACAACATTGTAAAAATTTTCAAAAACAGGCCAAATAACTTCAACTTAGGTAAACAACATGTACTAATATTACCACTAGGCCAACTTGTTGAAGGTAACCAATGGTCAGTTGATAGATCAATTTGACAGTTTTGTTTGCTCAAGAAGGTTATGTGTCACTCATGATATCATATATAGCAGGTTGTTTTGATAGGGTTTCATTGGTTCTCTCTATAACAGTACATATACTTATCATGGAACACCTACCTGTTTAATATGACAGTAATTTAATATATTGTTTCTAAGATTTTGTTTTAACAGGCTATTTTGAGAGCACTAATGAATATTAATTAGATGAAATGTCATTGTCATTTGACAATGTACCACTCATCAACTTACCCAAGTATGAGGCAGATATGACATACCATTGCGAAGATATTGACATTTTAAGAATTTTACTTTCAGCCCTGCCCATGCATTAATATTCATGTCATGGACAACATAAACACTATATAAACACACGCATACAGGCTAATTGAATTGAATAGGCTGCTTGAACTTTGGCATCTTAACCAAAATGGGGGCTAGTCAGAGCTACCAGAGCATAAACCTAGCATTAAGCTAGGGGATAGGTACTAATATTCACTATCTTCATTCATACTGTAACATACATGTATACATACCCATGCCAACAGTAGATAATACATTCACAGCTTGTCTTCAATCCTACATACACGCATGTATACATACTCATGCCGGTGACAGCCCTATATTCATAAGGTTCTATATTCATAAGGTTCATTGTTCATAAGGGTCATTATCCATAAGGTTCATTGTTCATAAGGT
>JAODFY010213985.1:0-17191 GCA_027580055.1 Paracaudina chilensis | reverse complement strand
GACCTCTGCACATTTTGATTTTTTACCACTGAATATATTGTTTTCTGACCTCTGCATATATTGATTTCTGACATTACATATATTGATTTGTGACTTCTACATATATTTATTTCTGACATTACATATATTGATTTCTGACATAACATATATTGATTTGTGACTTCTACATATATTGATTTGTGACTTCTACATATATTGATTCCTGACATTACATATATTGATTTGTGACATTACATATATTGATTTGTGACTTCTACATATATTGATTCCTGACATTACATATAATGATTTCTGACATTACGTATATTGATTTGTGACTTCTACATATATTGATTTCTGACCTCTGCATATATTGATTTCTGACCTCTGCATATGTTGATTGCTAACTAGGTTTGGGCGGTACTGAAAATTTAAAATATCAGCAGCTAATGCAAAAAATACTGTGGTATTTCGGTAATTATGATAAATCTGTAATGACAGAAATATCTCAGTGTTTTAGACAAGCACTTTATAATTATTAAAAAGATCTCAAAGGTTGCAATTTTTGTTTGTAATTAACAACATCAACTCTAAGTGACAAGCTACTGCATTTAATCCTTACGATTAATCAGCCCAGTCAAAGTCAGGATATTTTGCGTAACATATATCTGGGGCCCGGAAGAATCCGTGATCGCGGAAAATGAAATGTTATTCACAGAATTTTGCTGTTCACACAGAATTTTTTAAATTTCACGTTATATTTTAGCCTAGCACTAATGTTTGTTGCATTAAACTTGCGCATATTATTGGATGTCATGTAAAAAATATATTGAGGTAAATCCAAAGCATTTAGGCCCCAACAAAATGTTAAAGGGATTGTCTGGTGGACAATTTTGGTAACGTTTTCTAGTAGTATATATTTTTCTCATTCCAACCATATCAAAGTTGTCCACTTTCGACATTTTATTCATGTGGAAATCTGGTTTGCAGAAAAAGCAAGCCACTCGATCACGATGATATATGTGTATGTCTTTGGGTTAAACTTATCTGTTCCGACTGCAGTTGTTGTAAAATATAACGTTACATTACATTAGACTCGAGCACCTAGCCCAGGCTTAACAATTAGGCTGTATACTACTAGTACTAACGTTACATCCATACACTATATACCATGCACATGCAGTAAACCAAGAGTAGTTAGTGTGTAAATTTTGTGCATTCTCCGCAATGCTTGAATGAGCCCCATGCAAAGAAAAACTTACGGGGGTCTTCGGTTCAAACTCCTCTTTTTGTGATCCCAAACCATGAAATCAATGATGCAAGACATATATTATGGATCAACCTTTTATCTATCACATATCTATATCACAAAAAAATCCCCTGAAAATTAAAGTAGAAATTAATCTATAGCAGTTTTTCTTAGCAGTACAATGCACAGTGTATTCAGCGTGAGTACATATGGTAAACTACATTTGCCATTCCTACGTCATGAAGGGCACTGTTCAGCCTTTTTGAAATATCCGTCCGGAAAGTTAAAAAAATCATTTCTCTAAAAATAGCAATTTTAGCATTTTGATATTTTGGTAACATACTCAGGAACTTATGCTCTTTTTTTTAAGGTACCTAACAAGGGCCACCAGACAATCCTTTTAATTTGTAAAACTCCTAAGTTCACATTGTTGTATAATTATACAGTTGTACCATTATCTATACACACATGTAAACATCGCTAGTTAAATCCTGTTCAATAGTCTTTAAGGAAGGCCATCGCACATTAAGTTTCTCAAAAACAATTTTTTTAGAGAATGATCATTATCAGTTTTTTCAAGCAATCTTATTAATATAAGCAAACAAACATTTAATGCTCCACCTAAAAAAGTAAAGAGATTATATGACATCATGAGGAGCGTATAACAGAGAATAGCTTTCAAGAGCAGCTTACAGTAAGCCAATGAGTGGCTATTGTTGCCATGGTTATGAAGTGTTGCTGCTTGGTTTTAAGTCTTATTGACAGGATATATCAAGCCCCGCCCAAATAAACTAAGTCAAGAGTCAAGAAACAAGTCCATTTTTACAAACTTGAAAAAAAATATTATATAAAATAATATATCTGTGCATGAGAAATCACTATGTAACATTACATTTAACAAAGCCTAAGCTATATCGGTACATATACCTTGTGTGTGGTTTAAGTATAGGCTGCACACGTGTTTGAAAATCAATCATTGCACATTAGTTGTAAAAGACAGCCTTGATGAGAATATATGCTTTATTTGTAGACTACATGTGCTAGACTACATGAGATAATAAACTTTAATACTGTTTGAAATTAATAATCATGATTTTTGGATGGAAAGGAAGTATATTAATTGTTACATGGGTGGAGGGGGGATGGGAGTTGTTTCTATGATTGCGCCGTGCTCGTTTATGAATATCATATACTGTGGGCATGTGCGTTATGTCAGTATATGTCAAACTCCATTGAAATTACGCAGTTATTATTTATTAGTTATTGCGCGAAACGTTGGTAACAGGGCGGGCCAGGCGGCGGGATTGGGAGCTACTATAAAAGGGATGCAATGGGCTATGACTTATGGTCAAAGAAATGAGAATAAAACGAGAAAATATATTAAAACACAGGAGAAAAGAAACAAGATATTTTCATTAATTTCTCAATTTTTACAAATACCCTATCAACATACCATCAGTTTAGGGAATGGCTATATAAAGTACCGACAGAAATCAATACGGCGGTAACTATAAATATTGATGTATCGCCCAAGCCTATTGCTGGCCTCTGCATGTATTGATTTCTGACATCTGCATATATTGATTTCTGACATCTACATATATTGATTTCTGACATCTACATATATTGATTTCTGACATCTACCTACATATATTGATTTCTGACATCTACCTACATATGTTGATTTCTGACCTCTGCATATGTTGATTTCTGACCTCTGCATATGTTGATTTCTGACATCTACATATATTGATTTCTGACATCTACATATATTGATTTCTGACATCTACATATATTGATTTCTGACATCTACAGGTACATATGTTGATTTCTGACCTCTGCATATGTTGATTTCTGACCTCTGCATATATTGATTTATGACTTCTACATATGTTGATTTCTGACCTCTGCATATGTTGATTTCTGACCTCTGCATATAATGGTTTCTGACCTCATATATTGTCTGACCTCTTCTTATATTGATTTCCGACCTCTGAATATATATCTGCTAGGTAATGTTTTCTTATTTGCTGAGCAACTAATTCATTTTGAGTTGCTTAACTTTCACCAGCTTCCCTGTTTTAAAACAATCTATCCAGCTTTATTTTCTGCTCAATTAGTATTTGGGATTTTTCTTGTAACAAATGTAAGCAGCTCTGAATAATCAAGGAAAGATTAATATTTTTTAACCATATTTTCTGCTGTCTTTTTATATTTTTTGGTAAATACACTCAGATTGAGCCAAATTATTTACAATCATGTATGGTAATCTATACTTATGGTAAGTTATAAATATTGATGAGCAGCAATCTCTACTTTCATCTGATAGGGAGTATAAATATATGATGATGAATTAATGCATGTGATAGCAGAGGATGTGTTCCTTATGAATATATTAAGTAGTGTTATTATATAAGATTGTGGCAGTGATAGTAATAAATGAATATTCATGAGTGGTAATCTCAGTTTCTTCAGGTAGTGCCTATAAATATATCAAGATAAATTTATTTGAAGCATACAGAAGCAAAGACGTGTTATGACTATTATGTTGTTTTATATGGGTAATTGTTGTTGTAGTCCTATTAATGATTTATGCATATTGATGTACTCCCTGATTTTATACATAGTGTTACTGTGTACTAGTTTATTAAAGGGATTTTGTAATTTTATGAATTTCTATACATTGATGATTGTTACTCTCTGTCACAGTACAGTGTAGTTATGAGGGTTTGGCAATGATATGAATTTTGAATAATTAGTGTGACTCTCTGTTCTCATGTACAGTGTAGCTAAGGGGGTGCTGGTGGACCACCCTGCTGCTGTTTGGGTCAGAGACAGGCTCTTGGCAACAACTCCAGCATTCAGGTTTTAAGTCTTTCATTGTTAGCTGACTCGTTGTCTCTGCATGCCACCAAGAGAATTAATTTGCATGATCACCAGTTGTGACCCTTTAAATGTCAGAGATTCATTGCTTCGCTTTTTGTCTTTCCTTAGACCTCTGCAACTTTTTCTTTCTTTAACTTTTTTCGTTTTGTTTGAATTGAAACTAACATGTTTGAGTGCTTCATTGAGATGGGTCATCTTGCTCACCACATGATTCGCAAAATGATTTAATGTTTGACCTGTATCTGTATGCATGTGGTCTGCTTCTACATTAGGAAGCTCAAACCAATGGCATCACCACGGAAGGGGTGGCAGGGAGGAGGGGGATCCCCCAGATAATGGTCGTCCCCCAGTTTGTTCCCTTAGCGTGTTCAACCAAATATATTGTATTCAATACAAAAATGCAATTAAACATGTGTATGTGCCCCAATGTTGCATTGGATTGTCCCATATTTATCACCCAATTGGCCACCCCCACATTTACCCCCTTCCCCAGTTTTTACCCCATCCCCCATTTGCCACCTCAAATTTTGTGAGCTAGCAGAGACCCAGTCATGCATGATTCATTAAATCGGAACAGCATTTAAATATGTTTCATTGCCCAGTCAGGCATGTCATCCCCCTCCCACCAGGATCATCCCCTCCCATCATGGTCACCCCCTCCCCCTAAACACACACCTGAACCACTGATGTTATCTCTTGTGAGTTTGGTCCTTTCTTTGTTGCTAAGGTGAGCATCATATGATGAGTAGAATCCTGTGGGATGGGATGAGTATATATCCCTCCCTATCTTTTGGAAAAAGCTGTTTAATTATACAAATGTGCAATTTTTGGTTACAATGCCGAATCAAGTTGGCGTGTGCATGTGTGTATGTATTAGGCTTGCCACTGTTTAATGTGAGAGATTTGTCTTGGTGGGGTTCTGGGGAAGGGGTCTGAGGAGAAATGCAATTCACTGGCCTGTAGACGCAAAATGGTGCAATGTTTGTGTAAAAACAGCAGTCAAATTTCCACTGAACATCCACAAATTTTGTCCATTTTCTTCTTGTACTCAATTTTTTTTGTCACTTGGGTCATGGGGGGTTTGAACTCCCCAAACTCCCCACCCCCCTCCCCCCCTTGGTTATGCCACTGATACAACAGACTCGAGCTAGCCTACACCAAAGCTGTTTTGGCTGACCACTACTGTTGTGAAGATAATGCAATTGCTGGCCAGTAATATGTAAAAAGTCAAATGGAAATTTTTTTGTGTCAAATGTACTCCCAGGTTTAAATCCAAAACATTTATAATTCATTAAATCAAGTTCACATGGTTGCGTAACTTTGCCTGTTTTATGCACATGCCAACAAAGCTGCTCAAATCCTGTTTGATTTTCTCTCAGAAATTATATGAACAAATATGGTCATACTGTTTGTTTGTGAATTGCAAAAGTACAGAACTCAATATAAATGATAAATATACAACAAAATGTACAGTAACATTTATTTTTATAAGTTTTACAGTGATGTAGGCTACAGAAATTGAGCACCTAATGTTATATGCAGAAAAACAGAAATTTTACAGATGAATTGTGTTGAAATTTTAATCTTAGGTCTTAAATGTAACTAAGCCACCGCTAAGCACCAAATTTAAAAAAATATTTCAATGTAATTTATTAAAAATAGTATACAGTAGGCTAGCATATAAACATGCAACACGCTTACCTACTGCATATATAGGGATTTTCCCTTGGGGTGGTGCCCTTTCATGTACACGGTTACACGGTTGTTAAACACAGCCATATAACGTTTAGAAGATTTAATGTCAACAGGCAAGCCTAGTATGTTAGTGTGTGTGTGATGTGATGGCATGCTCATAAACATGATATCTCAATAACAACATGTTGTATCAATATATATGTTACAGGTTAATGCCCCATGATGAGTAGATGTGCTCTATTGTTTTTATTGTCCATGACATGAATATTAATGAGTTGACAGGCTTGAGGTAAAATTCTTGAAATGTCAATAACTTCGCAATGGTATGTCTGATCTGCTTCATACTCGGTATGATGATGTAAGTTGATGAGTGGTACACTGTCACATGACAACAACATTTCATCCAGTTAATATTCACGAGTGGGTAGGGTTTAATGCTAAATCACAAAAAACAGCTTGTAAAAAAAACATTATGTTCTGGTGGCCTTATGGAGGCATTTTGGCCACAGATGCTATGAAGTTGTAATGAAAATGACTTGTCAGTATTGGATTGTTGGAATGCTAAAATAACAATGGACTGTATCACGAAGAAAAATCAGATGTTTTGCCAGTCAGGCAAAAGTCATTGATTCTTCCCAAAATTTTATTGATAACACTGTCTGGGAAGCAAAAAATAACAGGGACACTAGCTAGGATGAGATTTCTTGGTTGCAGATTTATTGTCAGCTGAAAAATGTTTAAATTTAGCAGTTTTCATAATTAGTGATCTAGTACCTTTTCACCTGATCTCCCAGTAATCATTTCTGTGTTTATGCTAAAGCGGGAATCAGCATTTGTCAGATATTCAACAAATGTGTCAGACACAAAAAGATAGATATTACAACCTTGTTACATTATCCTGCATGACAAAACACCTCCACTAAAGTTTCATGTCATAAAATATAATATGAATGAGAGAAGTACATGCCTGTGAAACAACTATATGTAGGCTAATGTACTTTAATAGCCTAACACACAAATTTGAAAATCAGAAGAATATTTTTCAGTGATCGATGTTTATTCTGTGATGTTTGTTCCCTTTATGTATCATTATCACCATCTGTGACTTCAATGGCAGTATAAAAGTTTGAAAAGCAAAAAAAAAAGTTCACAATTTAAAGTTCAAATAACCTAACAAAATGGTATACAGGATATACCTGTTGTAAGAATTTAAGGTAAATGTTATCTGAGGTCAACAGAGGTCAAAGACTGAAAAAACCTTGTTAACAACATAACTTAACAAGGCCATATTGGATTGACCTCATTCATGGGGTGTAAGGTTCCTAATATTGAGGACAAGATGGTTGTGGTAGATTTGTTTAAAAGTCATCTGATATCAACAAATGTCAAGCCCTGAAACAGAAAAGAGCCTTGTTAACACAATTTTATTGGAGGAAGTGGGGGGCCTCCCCCTCCTCCAGGGTCCTCAGCTCCTACCTCCACTCTGCTAACCAAGCACCAGCAGGTAGATCCCTGAACTGTCAGCTATAGCCAACTCAATCGAAGCTGCGCACATATTTTTTCACAGGATGGTTGGAGCCAATTTTTAACAGATTCGATTAAAAAAAGTTGTTTCAATGTTGATAAAATTCCTAACAATAATAAAATTCATTATAAAATCTGAAAATATCCTCGACCATCCTGGGAAAAAATTATGAGGAATAACTATTAATGTAATTGAAGTCTTAGATCTATTAAGCATACTTAAAGGTGCGCATCTTCAATACAATTTTGACCATAGAGTGTCCCAGGGACGTCATATTTTTTTCAGCATGTGTGGGGCCAATTATCATAATTTTGATGAATTTTGTGAATGTTATTATGAGCATTTAGGAAAATTTGCCTTATTTGTCCTGGGAAAAAAAGGTTATGTGGTATATTTTTTCAAATACATTTGACCAAATATGCATTTCTGTATAAAATTGAATGTATCTAGTAAACACAAACATTTACCAGCTAAAATCATGCCTCCATTAATAACATGTCATAAACCCCCCAAATTCAAACTAATAAACTTTAGTATTCATGCAAGGAATAAATGCCAAATTTGTGTTTTTGTTAACATCTTATACATGTTTTCACATGTATAGAAATATCATTTAAATTTTTTTCTGTTAGCATTCTGGTTGATGATATTAATAAATTTCTCATGACTTAAACTCATGAAAACATAAGCAGATTCATGAATACAATGAGATGAAAATGATATGGGACCAAAATAATGATATGCGACCAAAAGTCGAAGGAGAATAAACATGCACAAGTAACACTTTTCCAAATGTCATAAATGATAAATTATATTATTGTAAAGGATATATGCCTTTGAAATATTAGTCGAGTTTAATTGTTTGATCCAATCATTCAAGATTTATGTTAGGTGTTTCAAAACATTGAAATCATGACAAATGTTTGGAATTTCATTTCTTGAAATGAATTGGAACCTTGGTTCTAGAGCATTTAGCAACAACACATATATGCATTTCATCAATATTATATTATCCTAGTGTTTTATTTTATCTTTCAGTCATCTCAAAGGTATGCCAGAAGAAAGCAAGAATTTGTGGTTATTCGTTGGCGTCGGTGTTCTAGTTTCAGCCGTTGGTGCTTACGTAGCATACAGGCTAATCAGCAAGTCCGGTTCCAAGTCTGACCTTTGACCTAGCATCTCGACCAATAGCTGCTCGAGGAAACTGTTTGTCCGGTTGCAATAGCTTTGATACAAAGACCTTCACTCTGAATGCAAAGTTCCACAATGATTTATTATCGAGGAATTAATTTCACTCCGATACTTTTTGAAGTTTTTATTTTGATTTGTTGAAATGGAGCTGGATTTTAGAAAACATCAATCAATTATAAATTATTTATATTATTAGTTTTGTTTGGTTGTTAGTAGCTCAATTTGTACAAATAATTCAAATCCCGCTCTGGACAACCTTCCACTGAAAATTGTAAGGTATCAACAATCATCTGTATGACAAGAATGTCTGTATAAAGCCAACTGCCCTTTGACCATTTTTATTTAGAATTATGTTTGTATAATGCCTCGTGGAATATTTTTAACAGCCTCCATGAAAATTCTGCAGCATGGTTGACACCTGAATAAAACAAGTGTATGCCTGGCCTAGTGGTCAGCTGTGCCTGGCCTAGTGGTCAGCTATGCCTGGCCTAGTGGTCAGCTATGCCTGGCCTATTGGTCAGCTATGTCTGGCCTAGTGGTCAGCTATGTCTGGCCTAGTGGTCAGCTATGTCTGGCCTAGTGGTCAGCTATGTCTGGCCTATTGGTCAGCTATGTCTGGCCTAGTGGTCAGCTATGCCTGGCCTAGTTGTCAGCTATGCCTGGCCTAGTGGTCAGCTATGCCTGGCCTAGTGGTCAGCTCATCCACCTAAAGCAATAATCAGGGTTTGAGGCCTCAGAGTTACCATTCTTTCACCAAAAGGAGATTTTGCTATTCATTTCCCTTGTTAGTTTTGATTAAAGTTCTCCCAGGATTTTCACATCGTAAATCCCCCTAATTGCGAAGAAATTACTGTAGGCCATAACTGTAGGAGTGTTGCTTTATGTCACCGAAATTTTCGCAGAATTAATCCTACAGTGCAGTGATATCACTTACTGAGGGGTATATATATATATATATATATTATTCGTATATATATATATATTATTTGTCTTTTTGAAGATATCGATAGGTTTTGTTGCAAATTATGAATCTTTCATACATTGGCACACTCTATATACAATATGTGGTAAAATGATGACAAAATCATTAAAAATAAACCCTGATTATTGCTTTAACAACCAGGAGTTTGCAAACTAGCAGTCATGCCAAAGACTTAAAAATGGAAGATAACTTCCTTCCTGCTTGGTGCATAAAGGAATGGTGTAGACAGTATAGGCATAATAGGGGTTTGTGCCAGCTGAGACATGCTCGGCCTTCCCAAGCAAATATAAAAACACAAATGTAGTCAAGCAACTGTACTACGCTGGCATTAACTGGAAACACTGTGATAATTAACTTGGTGATGTGCAGTTTAACAAATGCCTTGTGTATGTATGGACAAAAAGTAATTTGTGTGTTTCTGATATATAATTTTTTTAATTTAAAACATTTTAAGACCTTCAAGAATTGCTACATGCAAGTGTAAACCTCTCTTGATTTATATTAGCATACTGCCATTATAGTAGAGGGGGCTGTATAATAGTAATTTCATCACAGGTTATCTGCTGGTAGTAAGTGATATGGGTCATATGATACCTTGGATGGCCTACATATGGTTATAAACTACATGTATGTATTACAACCATTTCCTGTTATCAAGTTACCTATCAATGCAGAATATTAAAAGGGGCTATATTAATATGGAAATTGAGATGGAGTTTGGTATTTGGATGGGTTTTGGTTTGGTAAAACTGGCAAAAAGTTCCTTCATCTAGTTTACTAAAAACTCTGACATTTATTGCATACACCTCCCTGGGGACTAAAAATAACTGTGACACCGTAGCTTGTAATTCCTGGTTGTAGGTTTTATAGTTAGCTGCTTACTAATTGATGATAGAGTACCTTACTCAAGCCCATATGGGTGGTTAAGTGTGGTACCTAATCCATCGTGGTCGTGTGGTAACAGAATCTAGTACAGTGAAAGCCAATAGCACAGGTTATTTTATGGACTACGTCATATAAACTTTATATGGGTAACCTAATATATAAACTGAGATGTGAAGAATGATAAGAAAAATATTGGACCGTTTTGCATTGGGTTCTCAAGAAATCCATCCTGGCAGGTTGTGGGTTATTTGATGGGCCTCAATATCATTTTGCTATGACTGACAAGAATTGCATCGTTTGATGGCTGAGAGTGATTGTTGGAGCAAGGCTTGTACTACTGGGAGTGTTTTGCTGTCACCCCTAAGCTTGTATCTCATAGCTCTACTCTTCACATCCTAACCTCCTCAAATTCTGCCTTCTCGCTATGATAATTAGAATCACAGGGTGTCCTGCTCATCATAGGCAGATCATGCATCAGAACCCCACAAGAGTCGGATGAAATATTGGTCTCGTCGTCAGCTAGTCTTGCTGCCAGCCTCGAGCTTGTGCCTCATAGCATACTCTAGTCCTAGGCTTCTATATAGCCTATTATTTCCTTCTCACTAAACACTGTTTTAAATCATACAGGGTGTAGAGTCCAGAGTTAACAATCGTATATGGTTATGGTCATTATATTTTCTAATTTGTGTGTTAGGAGAAGTAGCCTATGTGTCTGTCTAACTAGACCATTCTGTGATGTGAAACATTTGTTTGGATATTGGGAGCATGGTGGCCGGGTGGTTTGGGCTCGACCTCATAATCCAGAGGTTTCGGGTTCGAGTCCTGGTCGGGCTGCTGCGTAGTGTCCTTGGGCAAGACATCTTATCCCGATTGCCTCTCTCCACCCAGGTGCTAATTTGGGTCCCTGCGAGGTAACTTGTACAGTGAAGGTTGCGCTGTATTGTAAAATTACCCATCACAATTTTCGTTTGTGATAGTCATTCCTTGGAAAATGCTGACATTTCAATTTAGCATCTGGCAACATCTGTGATGACATTAGATGAGCTGAATTTGTTGATGTTGTCTCCACAACCTCCCTGCTTTGATTAAATGCATGGAGGCGCCATGATTGAATTGGCCTTGTTTTGCTCATTGACTGCTGCTCCAATTTTAAGCCAAGCATTCATAGTCAAAAGTGCATTGGTGAAATCCCAAATTTTGCCAGATTTAAAGGTTAATTGATATTCAGAGCAATATCTCAACAGACAAAAATGTTCTTGTGGTGGGAATTTTTGCTCACACAGCTTTACCTAATTAATGCTTTCAAGCATAAAATGCACAAATTTAATTTCAAAGATTCTGAAAAGAACTCCAGCATTCATTTTCATAATTCAATGATTGTAATAGTTTTCAGCCTTAGCCATCTAGTTAGTCTTAAGATGAGAAGTTCCTCATGGTGTAGGCTGATCACTGATTTTTATGTCAATTGTTAGAGTTTTCATTACATTGCAACAAATGTGTAATTTTTTCTACTATGCTGGATGACTATAAATGTTTCTCAGTTGTGAATGCCGGCATGAAGTAATTTGTATTGTTCAAACAATATGAAACAGTTTCAGGATGATGTAGCAAGATTGATTCGGTAATCTCTTATTCTTGCTAAACAAACAAAACTGACCATTGACACAACACCTGTTCTATAGGCATGCTGGGATTGGAATACCTCACTGGATGACCCAACCCCAGACACTTTCAATAACATAAATGGTCTGAAAAAACAATTTACTTCACAATCTTGAAATGTTTGAATGTGTTATCGATGCACTTCAAGGGCCATTTGCATGCATATGCCAAAAATGTATATATTTGGAAAAGAAATGCCTACTTGACAATGATAACCCAGACATCTTGTCATTTTGCTCCTATAGGTTGACAAAGCCAAAATGTGGAATTCTTCAGGACCAGAACAGCATGCTTCCAAGCTTAACCCCTGCACCACATGATAAATCAATGAGCCTAATTCATACCTATAGGTACTGTCACGGCCACATTCTCATAGCTGTACTAATCTGGAATTACATAAACATCAGTATAGCTCTTTCGCTGTTTTCAAAATGCTATGTAGTATTTAATGATAATTTACCGGCTAATGCATATTATTATGTGTTGGTGAACAAAACTCATGAAATATATTTTGGTATTGTGATGTAGTTGTTATATGTGACCAGTGCTATGGGGAGCAAATGCCCCAAAATGTTTACCTTGAGCCCCCACTTGCCCCCTCCCCTAGATTTTTTAATCATTGTCCAAAATAAAAGTGTTGACAATGAAAAATACAATATTTTGAGAGGTTTAATAAGTTGATGACAAAAATGTCATGTCATTTTGCATCTGATCCCAATGGGGAACGACCCTTCCCCCATTTTTCACCATGCTCATTGTGGAGCAAGAGTTGTTTTAACATTTTACTGACTTGAAACTGTGTGGAGGAAAAGTGTAATTGGCTCTGAGAGTCATATGTACATATGTACAATGGGGTGGAAACATTCAAACATGTTACATAAGGAAACATGTTTATCCTAAGTTTTTATTTTTCATATGGCCCAACCACAATCAAAATCAATTGTCTATCTGAGGTTCATTTAGTCTTACAACTACAATAATAAGTTCTGAAAAATGAACTATGGTCCAACCACTTTCCATAAACGAGCATTGATTTTAGCATGATTGCGTATGGCATGATTGCGTATGGTTGGGTTAAGCTTAAATGCTGCAAAATAGTTTTTATCACACAAAGAAATTTTAACATCTTTACAGGGTTTGTAAGGTGCTGTAGAACTTATATTAAAGGCAGCAATTTATTCCATTATACACAGATGCTTGATTTATTCTTCAAAAGACACTTTAGAAACTGGTATGGTTACACCCCTATGTTCCGACAAAATGCTACCCACTCGAGACACAACAAAAGGGGGTCATAAAAAACAAAGCAGTGTGAAATAATCTTACTAAATATCCTTAGGGAGGCAGAAACATGAAGAGGACATTCTTCATAATAATACTACATGACAATAGGATCGGAACGTAAGCTTGTCGGAACATAGGGGTGTCGGAGAATAGAGCAGACAGCAATGGTATCTTGCTGTCCCAACAGTGAACAGTTCAAAACTGTTCAACTGTCGAACATGAGTATTCCTCCAAAATTGTTAGCCAAGTTAAAAACTATTGGCTAAGAGAGAAGGTGATAAGGGTAAAAGGGCAGAGTATGCTAGAAATCTGCTAGTCTGGTCAGCTCATTTGCTGTTAGGTGTGGGGGCTTCGACCAATCACAAATTTCATGGGGAGGTCTGTGAAATACAATTTTGGGGGGAGATTTGTACATCTTTAATCAGTAATTTCTTATTTTAGGTTGAGACCCATGCACGACTGGTTTTGAATTACGTCTGGCATGGTTTCGGTCAGGAGAATTTTGTTTGATGATGTTGCTACATTAACCCCATGTCATATTAGAGTCGGTAGAACATTTAATATTACTTTTACCAACTCGATAATGCATGTTATATTTTTCCTCTTTGAATTCTTTTTACATGCTACAGTGTCAGACATTTTGCCCAGAGTATTGTGATTTTGCAACGTAATCATGACAACAGTTTCAGTGCAGATTCTTGTTATAAAGAAAATATATTTGACGATGTGATATAATGATGTCGTATTTGTAAACATTTGCCACCAAATACAGATTCTGCTGGAAATGTTAGTTTCTGTGTTGCTCTCTATTTGATCTCTTGTATTTTGTCTCATAGATATTGTCGAATGTTTGAATCTGTTAGATTTTTTGTTCGTCGGTTGCAGAAAGGTACTGGGGTGATGATCTGATGCCATATTTTACACTTCGTCAGGGACCTGTTCTGTCTACACGTTATCGATAGAGGCGGTAGAGAGAAAACACAAACAGTTCTCAAAAATATGAGATGACAAGATTCTTTTGATTAGGATGCATATATAATTCCTGATTCATCTCTCTTCTACAATTAATGAAAAAAGTTGCTGATTAGACTTAGCTTGCTGGCAAAATAAAAATAGAAAATCTGACTAATCAATTAATCTGACTAATCAATAACAATGACAAAAGTACTGAATCTTTGGCAACCACAAGGGCTTCAGACTCCTTAAAGCCATGCAATAATCTAATACCAATAAAGTTATGACCTGCACAGAATGTGCTGATTGGTTCATAGTTCATGGATGTTGACCAATCAGGAATACCCACAAAATGTCTGAAAAGACACGCAACATCTAGAAGAACAGTCACGTGATGTCTGAACCGTTGTTTGATTCGTTAGTCAGAATTTTGTGTGAGATTCGAGTGGAAATCTGGAGTCTCAATAAACAAGCATGTTAAAGGGAGTGCATTGCTGTTGAAAAAACAGCAGTGTAAAATAACCATTCTGATCAGCTCTCAAGCAAAACTCGTAGCAAAACTTACCAAAAGTAACATTTCAATGATCGAGGTTCTTTTGCAAAATGTTGTATCAACTTTAAATGCAATTATAAACACTACAACAAGACAATTTCACATTTATGTACATAACTGGCAAATCTGTGGGTTTTGCGTGACGCGCGAAACTCGGGTGAATTTCATACGCGCCCTCCCATCTTTAAGCTTTCCCCCTGATCTCTCTCCCCTTCTGCACCACCAGATGAAAAAGTCAGGTTACACCACTGATTGCTACCCCCAATTCACCAGTACCACTGTTGCATATCTTGCAGCATCAACAGTGGACCTGTGGTATGACGGCACGTGCAACGACTAGTATTTCAAGGTTGGGTACATGCAAGCTTCCATGTTTCCATGGACTGTTTTACTGTGGTATTTTCCTAGCATGCTCCAGATATCACCAGCAGTTACAACACATATAAACTAAACAGAGATATTTGTCGGGGATCGTTGTTTTTAACTCTTCAATTACTTAACATGCGTTAATTATGCAAATTAATTAAAGACTATAATAAATTATCATTTTATGCGCACAAGTTCTAATCAATTTGATAACCCCTGACCATGTCAGTTGTTTTCATCGTATGTCACAGGTTTCTGGCCATACTATTAATGTTTTATTTTATTGATTTATTTGCGTCTATTCGGTGGCGTACCGTAGTCCCTGGAGGCCTGGCCCAGCGGTATTGCATGACATTTTTAGCCTGCGTGGCAAGTATAGGGATCAGAATTCTCATGAGGGCAAAATTGTTCGCGTGATCTGCGCGCATGTATATATGCATAGAGCGACATAGCAACTTTAATTTCAGTCGGGGAATTAACAAGAGGAGAAATCACTTATGTCTTTTTTTATTCAGGTTTAGAAGCTACTTACAAGGTCTGGAAAGTGCGATCTAGGAGGTAATTTTCACAATGATGGTGTCATGTAATTCGACTTTTCCAAATTCCGCCCGCCAGAATTAATTTGCGGAGCTTCCTACGCCTATGGTATTTTTCGATTGCTAATGTTGCAATGGTTAAATGGTATATAATTAACTTTTGTATTTAGGGCAGAAAACATATATATGGGAAAAGGAAAAATTACCCAGGCTGGCTCACAAAAATAGCTCCTGTTTGAGGCTGATTCCATATACGAATGCAGATATACCAGGGGCTACTTTTATAACAAAGCCAGCCATGGGCCAGACAGCCAGGGGCGCCGGACTTTTTTAAGCGGCGGGGCACGTCGCCCACGTTTCCGTTTGCAAATCGGCGCAACGTCGGTTCGACGTCGATGAAGACGTCCCCTGGGCGTTGTTCCGACTAAATCCCGACTCTTTGAACTAGACATAGGAACGACGCCTTTTGTGCGTTGCTCCAACGTAGGGATAGGAAGTCTGTACAACGTCGTTTGCAAGACGGTGCGACGTCGTTTACAACTCCGTGCGACGTCGCATCAGCGTCGGTGAAGACGTCTAATGGACGTTGGTCCGACAAAAAAAATCCGTCGAATCCTTCGTCGGTTCACTGAACGTTACTTGTAAGTAATTGTGCATAGGTAAATCTGAACCAATAGTGGTACATAAAAAATACCGGTTCTGGTATATTTGTCGCACTATCAGCGTAATGGATAACCAAATACACATTGGCAGAAAGCGACAATTCGTATAACATTTGTTATGAAGTCTCACTGACATAGGGGCATATACCGAAGCCTACACTCGAAGCCTACAAGTCGAAGTTTTACCGTACTGAAGAGCATACTTAAAAAAAAAGAAAAAAAAAAGCAATAAACATTGTGTCTTAAGTTATTAACAGCTTACCCTTATCAATGTCTTAATCAAATAATTCGCTAAAACTATATAGTTCTAATCTGTTTATTACTTCTGTACTTGATTAATTAACATTTATTAATTTCTCACAGACATTTTTCGTGACCAATTATCTGATTGGTCAATCGGCCGGCCGTCGGCCCACCGTCGATCCGCCGTCTGCGTGCCGCCGCTTCGCTTCTGCGTAACCGCGCCGTCGACCCAACGTCGGCGTGCCGATGCCACGGAATTACATATATTACATAATTAATATATGTAATTCCGTGGCCGATGCGAATGTTCCATTTTACCGTTGCGCAGTCACCGCTAACCCGCCAACAGTTGCCATCCGGTGAGCCGCCGGCGGTCCCGGATCGGCTTGCTATCTTGGTTGGACGTCGTCTGGACATTTGGAATAAAACTTACAATTCGACTATATAAATGTTGTTATGTCATTTAGACTTCTGTTGGAAGTATTACACTCAACTTCCAATAACGTGTGTTCACCCAACGTCATTCCAACGAACTGCAT
>JAODFY010213874.1:0-10528 GCA_027580055.1 Paracaudina chilensis | reverse complement strand
TACGATAGACTAGAAAGTCTAAATGTATTTCCCCACGGACATTCCCCCCTCTTTTCTCCTACTCTAACCACGAAGGGGGGGGGGGGGGGGGGAATGTCCGGGTGGGAAATGTCCGGGGGGAAATTGTCCCGGGGAGGCGGGGAGGCGTACGATGGGCACATTGGTCTACATGTATGCTGTAACATACGATATAAATAACATATTCCCACACATAAAAGCTACGCTAAAGCTCATGCTATGCTAGGTCGGACAATGTGTCCCTGTAACTAGAAGGAAATTGCGTGATTGTGATTGCGTGAGTGAATTATGTCTCCATAAATAATAACAAAAGAATACAGTTGCTATGCTAACACTAATATCTTTTGTACTTACCATTATCTCCGAGTGTAAACACAACCATGGCTTGGCTAATAAAAAAGAACCAGCACGCGAGCGCTTTCATGGTCGTGTTTCTTGGTGTAATTGTTGCTTGTTATGCTGTTCATATGCTGATATTTCTGTTCTCTTTCCAAGTATCAATAGCGGAACCAAGAAGTATGATCAACAACATGTACATTGCTCTTATATTATATGACGTCCCATCCTGTCGCGTCCAGCGTTTCCAATGATCCAGGTCGATTGCATTGCGGGATTAGGTCTCATGTCAGTTGAGCTAACGGCGCCTATAGAAATGCTTATATAGACATGCACTCAAATTTCAATGAACAATACTAGGTTTTTACATTAAATGTGAGGATATTGGATTAGATTTCGAATAACTTGATGGTTGAAAAACATCATTCGGTATGTGAGAGTTAAACAGAGCTGATCCGCCGTGTCGTTTGTGGTAATATTTTGAAGAAATAACTACTCGATACTTGCATTTTACAGACTTAAGACTAGCCTAAAGTTAAGGCAAGACGTCTATCATGCACGGTGAATGCAGAAGATATATATGAAACTATGACATATGCCGTGGTTTGAATGGCATACATGACCCACCAGTTGCTGATCCATAGTTACTCTGAAGGGGGGGGGGGGATTATTGTTGATTGGGCGACATTTGCCGATGTATTTTGAATGCATGAATGTGGAAGTGTATAGGCCTAGACCTATGTCGAGTGGCAGATCGATGCTCTTACTGAAGGGCTGTGGATTTTTTTTTACTGGGGTACATTTGCCGGGGTTACTGTTGAGGGCCCACGAAAGTGTTAGGGAGGCGGTAAAGTTTTTTGATTGGTGATATACTTATCACATGGGGAGAGCGCTTGTCTATCCATTGTATATCATTCTTGAATAAACTGCTACGTAATAATCTAAACGTTTGAGCAGCAGTCCGCAGCAATACAGCTTTAACAAGTTGGACCAATAAATGGTCGAATCCCCGATCCTCAGGATCTACAGTAGGCGTGCTGTATACATGCATGTGGATGCGAGGTTGGGTGAGGGTATTGGGAAGAAGACTTGTATGGAAATCAATTTCCTAAGAGCCCGGGAGACTGTGGGGTTCTTATGAACATAGGTAAGCCATCCACTAACTATTTCATGTGAGTCTCACAAAACATTTCACAAATCTGAATACGTTTATCCATGGCAGACTTCCTTTAAAACCTGTGTGAATAATTATCAGAACCTAAAATAAAATACTACATCATTATAAATTATATCAAAATATAAAATATATTTTCAGTATTCAAATATGTCTGGATTCTTATATAATTTTAACTTAATTATTCACAGTGATGTTCATTGGTGAATTTGCTCATCCATACAGATATTATTATTTGTATTGTTTGGGCTACGTGCTTCGATCTATTTATGATAATTTAATCAATGTGCTAAGTATAGGTTCATTATGATATTACAAGTATAATCAGTAATGTATGGACCTAATCTGCGAAATCCATAGATTCATATCATGAAATTCTTATCAATTAAGAAGCCACAATTAATATAGAAAATAAATAAAAATTACGATAAATAAAATAATAGTACAATAATGGAATGTTAGATTTATGTGCAGTTATCATGCTCTTTCTACTTGCTTTCTAAATATTTGGTGACAACATAGTATTCTCTCTGTTTGAGTTACCGGGAAACTATTGGTAGAACTAAACGTCTTGGTTTACTAATACTAAGACCTGACACGCTTAGGGTAAAAGCTATGTTTCATTGGTAGACATTTAACATTATTCCGACCTTGACCTTCGCCATCATGACCAGGTATATCCCTCTAGAACAGTGGTTCTCAAACTTTTTTGGCTCGTGGCCCCTCAGCGGTAGCTCACTGAGGCCCATGGCCCCTCAACCAAAATAACTGGCCCTCAATAAAATAATTGAGTGGGAAAGCACGGGCGAATATTGCGCGGCATGCAAGCAGTGTTGTGCCCCTCCCAAATTATCATGGCCTCCAGTTTGAGAACCACTGCTCTAGAATGATTTTACGGGACCCGTTGAGTAAGTACACAAACCACGGAGCTTTAATTAATCCAGCGTGTCACGATCTCGCTGAAATTTGTCTCTATGCCACCGCAAAAAAAGATAAACATGCCGTGTAATAACTGCACTAACGAATATGTAGAGTTTCGCTGACTTCACGCGATGGCCTCACCGCACTTTACGTACATATCAGCGTTTCACAAACTTACGCTTGGGTTTTTATAGAGTCCAAATGTGTTCGCATATTTTCTAAACTTCCCATAGTATTATGGACGGGTATAAACATCATTTAATCTGTAGACAATGTTATGAACTTTCAAAGAAATTATGTAAAAAGTCGAAATCCATCCACCTAGATATGGTGTTTGAACGGACCCTCTAATTTAACTATTAACAAACTTACGGTAACATGACGTTTCTTGTACGATGTTGTACGATGTCGAACCCCAGATACATCATTATGAAGATTTCATAAATACCTTTATTCGTTTCCTGCATTCTGATTGGTCGAAAAAACATTCAAGACCGGTTTCTAATCCCATATACATATACATAAAATATTGTGTGTTTCTATGGTTATTTCTCTTGAAACAATGGATATGATGGTTGCTATGGTATGGTATGGTCTCTCTCTGGCACACAGTGTGAACAGCTTATGGAATTCCAACTAGCATTCCACAAACAGACAGTCTAGCTTTAGGCCTTAGAAACACACTGGTATAAACCTAAATTAGCAGCCATAATTGGCCAATTTTGTTACAAATTCATATCTCTGGGTTTAAAGAAAAGTAATACAACTGTGTAATGTTAGGCTGGAATAATACTTAGTGTAACATTAGGCCTAGGCCTATATCTTACACATACCGTTGGGTCTAGGCATAAAGTAATGATATGACGCTTAACGTTACGCTATGCTGTCAACGCCGAGAATATATGCCTAGGCTAGGCTTACGAGTTACGGTAATTTATAAAATTACATAGGCCTAAATAGTACATCTTGCATGTTACACTAACGTTGAGTAAACGTATACCCCTCAATCATGGAATCATTCATGTTACAACAGTCAGTCATATCCATCAAGACATCAAAGTAAGTCTGAAGTGTGTTTGCTCAATTCGTAAGCTGAATACCACCACGACCACTGTACGTTCTATTAGTGGATTCGTGCTCCTAGGCCCCCTACGTACTTATAAAAAAATACGTAAACAAATTGAACGTTCCGAGTGCGTATTTTTTGGTATTGTAAAAAAACAAGTAATTCACATTCTGAGCAGAAGCCAGTTGTCACATTTGGTCATTTACAAGATAGTTCTTACAGTCTGAAATTGTAATGGAAAGCAGCAATTTCAAATGACGCAAAATTAATAATATTTAGGGCTATAATAGACCTGGATGTTTGTTCGGCCGATGGAAGTGTTCGCCGCAAGTATTAAATTTGTACAAACTATAGTTATTATGACGTCAGAAGAGACTTTAAGGAGAATAAAATATGATCCCATTTTTTGGTAGAAAAATATAGTTTTTTAACCAAATTATATGTAGGAATGAGCGCGGATATTTATGAATGGGGATAATAACGAGGGTGTGTGGTCATACATTTGATTTAATTTGATTTTATCTACGCTAAGGTTACGTGTTGGGTTTGCTTATTATGTAAATACATACCAGGATTAACATTGAAACACATCTTCAAAGTACTAGGGAAATGTGACTTAGTATTTGGAATTGGTATTGCGATGTGTTGCGTGATTACGACTTTAGGAGATGTTTAATTAATAATAATGTGAAGTCATTAACAACAAGGTCAACAGTATCAACATTGTATGTATGTAAACCAAATATATGAATGTTAGGCTAAATGTGTTTTATAACTTGATGTGGCAATATATTATGATTAAAATAGTCATACCAGCCAAAAAGTTAATTCGATATTACAATGACCAGTGTTATATGGAAAAAGGGAAATGTTAACATATGTAGTTGTCTCCCTCTGTGATTTGTTCAAAACTGACGATTCAAACAACTGTCACTGTTATCATGAAGGTAATATTGCAAATTTCTGTAACACTTGCTGATGATACTCCATCATAAGATTGCCATAAGGAGTCTGGGCTCCATAAATTTTGTTTTCGTCTACGCCTATAGTGGACAACTCTCGCACCGAGTCGTCTACTAGAAATCTGGGCTTCACCGATTCACAAATTTCAATGGGAGGGTGATGAAATGTATTTTGTGCGAATGTTTACAGCCGTTTAATTAAAGTTTGTTTTGAGTTATCATTTTGTGCCACACCGTGTAATATGTGTTGGTGCATTTTGTTATACATGCCCTAGTGCATTAAGGTTTTTTAAGTTGACCCTTGATGAGATTCCCTACTGCAGATACATGAAACTGAATCGTTTCAGCCTGGACTCCACCAGGCCAATGGATCAGACGCATATGCACAAAGCGTTAACGATATATCATCACTCAATCATTATTACGCCCCACTTCACATAAAAGTCCCTCCAGTGCCCCAATATGACTGACATAAATACCAACTATGACTTTTACGCCCCCACACAAATGTGATTACATAGATCTCCTTTACCCTCGACAAGGAATAAAAAGAATAGCACCAATGCAGTAATACAGAAATTTAGAAACATGAACATTACCGAAATATCAATTATAAGATACACCAATTTATTCAGAGTTTGTACAAGAAAAAATCATCTTTATGTAAGCAGTAATCCCCTTGATGTCGTAATGCTCAATACTTTTTATTAAATACTTAAAATCCATCACCATTAAACAATTGTTTTTAGAAGATCAAGATGGCGCCCAAAATGGCTGTCATTATATATTCAATACCTTCCTTCATTATTAAACACAGGATGGTGATTTGGTGTGTCTATTCGTGGATTTTTAGGGTCAATTAATATATTCATATTCAACCTAGGAGGATACTGTTATTTTCTAGTCATATACTACTCCTAAACACCCGAGAGATAGATGCAAGAAAATTCGTTCATTTCTCACATCCAACGACAGACTTGATACATCATTGATACAGCATCAGTCGACAATAGTCATTCTCCAAATCTCGAAATTCTCTTTTATTTCGAGAATCTTGTAGAACATTTGGATGAACTATAAATTACTGAATTCCAATAACAATATGACGTAGGCTTGGAATAAAATTTAAATTAAATATAATTTCACATTAAATGGGCTAAAGTAGCAAATTTTTAGGGCTTAGTAAGTAAGGTTACTGAATTTATACTTGACCAGAAAGTTTGACAGAACATCTGAACATTTATAATGAACAAATCCAGTGTTTCAGTTTTAGTAAACTGTATTCATAAAGCTATACCTTTCTAAAACATTCCGTTTACGTTCGAATTAAGGCTCCGAGGGCATGTCATATAACATTAAATATAACGAAATTGCAAACCTATTTCCTTCTTCTTAACATTTTTCATAGATCTCGGTTGTTATTGCATTTTTAGTTATAAAATATTTTAGATTATAGATATATTTTACATTTTAACAATTGTACTAATTTCAACCATTTTATTTTTATAGTTACGCAGTAACCATTGGCATGGGGTTATGTGTGTATGTCTATTCAATTAGGGAATAAATACAAAGAGGCTGGGGACACCTAGGTTATTTGACTCCTTCACTTTAACCATCATATGTCTTAAAAAATTATGATAATTCAATAATATTACTCATTAAAAAATAGGGGTGTCTTTTCTATACGTGTATGAAATTGAATGCAGATGATGATAGCAATACGTTCTGGATCAAAGAAATCGTGTGGATTCATAGAAGACATACCTTATCTAGTAATAACATAATTTGTCCATCTACACTTAACACGTTGGTCATATATTTATAAAGGTATTATATAGTTATAGATAATTATCACAAACCACTAACCACAAACCTATTCACCTTATCATGCGAAAGCAAACATAAACAATTATTTAGGAGACCTCCCATTTCTTATAAGTCATTTTTTTACCACGACCCCACATTTCTTCCAAAACGCTCCATCCCCTTGTTTGAGTAAGAAGGACATAGTCATCTTTATTTTTTTCATAAGTGTACAAACCCATCAATAACGAGTGGACAAGCCGCGCAGCCACACAAAGGTAGATACAGGATATCTCTTCCTCGGACATTTTGTGATGCTCTCGATAACCTCGTAGAAACAACAAAGCTGCCTTATCACCAGACTTGTTCTGCAGGATATACATCAGAGATATGCCAACATCGAATACGACAGATGTGTAGGCAGCTTCTTCAAAGTCGATTAAACCAGCCAAGTGAATCTTGGCTTTATCGGTTGCCTTCTTAACCAAAATGTTGGTCAAACTTACATCACCATGAATGAAGCCTGGATGTAACCCAAAAAAAAAAGACCATTTGGCTTGAAATGCGACTGTCCCATAATAGCATATTGGTCGCAGAGTTTTATAGAGCTTCAAAACATATTGTTAAAGGTAGGGTTGCAAGTAGCGAATTCACATGAGTTTCCGGTGACACCGAGGACTCATAGATTTCTAATTTGAGGAAGGAATATATTATATTATATTGTAACCTGCGAATGTATATGAACCTTATAGCCATTATGTGTTAACCTGTAAGGTATGCAGGCGCGTAGCGAGGGATTTGTCTTGGGAGGGGTTCTGGGGGAGGGGTCTGAGGGGAGGTGGTTGTACTCAATTTTTTTGTCACTTGGGTCACGCCCCTTGGCTACGCCACTGAAGGTATACTTATTTAATGGACATTTTATTAAATAGTATTAACATAATTATCCGGCTAATCTTGAATCTTTGGGCGATGGGATAACCTATTCCCAAATGATGCGTACTACATAATCCACAGCCATGGTCTGGCAATTGATAAACACTATTTGCTTTTTGCATATTTACAATACAAACATTATAATTTAATAGTAATTCTTGAACCCTACGACGCTGCGTATACGATCTAAACAAACCTTGTGGTAACTTGTCCTTGGCAGTCAGTATTTCACTCTCAAATTGGTCGATGATTTCTTGGATCATACGCATCCTTTTGGGGTCACTTACCAGAGGAACCATACCTCTGAGTTGACCAACGTTGTGTAATGACCAAACCGAAATCTCCGACTTTTCCTTCAGAAATTTAGGGTCTAAATCTATCTTCTGAAAATGGAAAATAAACTAGGTTAAAATAAATTACCTCAATATATGTTAGTGTAACAGGGGCAGTTTATATCATTGCGTATATATATGAGTTATAGTGCTGTAATGTGTGGCTAGCTTCGATTCGACATTGACAACCACGCGAGTGCTACACTCTGCACTCAGTGCGCCGAGTTTTACTTGGTAATTTTAGAATGAGTTAACAAAAATTAAGTTTATAGCTAGAAGTTCAGGGTGAGTGTTACATATTACTTTACATAAAATATCATTTAAGAGGTCCATGGAAGTATACGTTCAGCAAATTCAGCTAACAAATTGGGCCGTATGAGTCGAATGGTTGCTTCTGAGCCTAACGTTATAATCCAGTGTTGTTGTGATGCAAACAGACTGAACTGTACGGCATATTGAGAGACAATTTCTGCCATAATATTGTTGTTTTATGCTTTTTTATCCCATGTTGTGGTATTTAATACTATCTCTTTCGAACAGCATCATATATGTATGTTAATAATCATTAAATAACCAATTTCTGGAGGTTATAAAGCATGTAAAGACGTAGGACAAAGGGGCTTAGCAACCGGCCCAACCCCCTAGTAACAAGTCGACCAGTTAGCAGCACCCCATTCAGCCCGCCTCGCAGGTCACGTGACTGGTCACCTGACATTGTTGTTGTTCAGCGAGATAAGACTGAGTTTTTAAGTGTTTTAAGTGTGATTTGGATGATTCTTTCAAATAATTGTTAAGCCTTTAAACTTTTAGTTGGTAATTTTGAATGGTAAGAGTGAGTCAGGATAAACTAGTGTTGATTATGAGTCATAATATTTTGTAGGGATATTCTGAGTCACTGAGGCTTGTTATTCTAAATACTTATGATTGATCATTGTTATATCATTTCAAGAGATCGAGAATAGAGAATACATCGGAAATATATCTAACTCAACCGTTTCCTGTACCTTTACATTAGGAATGTGTAAGCTAGCTACACGTGACTGACATAATGTATCTTCTTCACGCCAGACAATTGCAATTAAATGTTTGGAGTAATATGAACTCATTCGACAGTACAAAATTGCTGCTTTTCAAATCGAATTTTAATAAACATTTTATTTCAATTATTTATATTTTTTGGTGATATATATTATGCATATGCATACCTGGTTTAATTTAGTTATCGCAGATACGATAAGTTAAACTAACTTCCAATCACAACTCATAATAGTTATGGTCGACATCCCGATGCAAGATCCATTTTGGAGACATGCATCGGACATATCATTGTTTTAGTAAATTGGTCAGGTGTTGTTCATGAAGGCTTCATTAAATACCGATTATTGCAATAGTGGTTTTGAATTGGAATTTCTGCCATGAAACGTCATTTAAAGCACCCGCTGAAATAGGTTTGAAATATATTTGATAATGTATGAGTATTAGAGAGTATTAATATAATAACAATGGGGTGGGTATACATATTTTTACATGCAGTATCAATTACTTGATAGTGTAATTTTCTTGAAAATGAACCCCGTTTTTTAATCTAATTTATTGCTCTCAAAGAAAAGAAAGGTAAATACATTCGTCAAATTGAGAACAAGAAACTGTGAATTGGAATTTCTGCCATGAAACGTCATTTAAAGCACCCGCTGAGATACGGTTGTAATATATTTGATAATGTATGCGTATTAGAGAGTATTATTAAAATAACAATTGAGTGGGTATACATATTTTTACATGCAGTATCCATTACTTGATGATGTAATTTTCTAGAAAACCCCGTTATTCAATCTTATTTATTGCTCTGAAAGAAAAGAAAGGTAAATGTATTATGCTTTGCCTCAACCTGTTCATTTGTATGACTATATGTCATGGTTTCCCCTGGATCATAATAAAGCAACATAACAAGGCTACAAAACCCTACCTTCTCCTAGAATTGGTGCTATGGTTGATTGATACAACGATATCCTGATAAAATTTGAACAATTCCCTGGTAGTAATAGTCGTCACCCACCTGTAACGCTTCATGAATCTTTCCAAGAAGTTCTCCTGTTTCTTCAAAGATGTATTCAGGAACATCCTCAAGATCATTCAAGGTCATACCAGGTAAATATGTCAACATACGAATCGTACAGACATCAGCTCGATTTTGGTTTATTGATATATTACCTTCTGTGGATTTAAAAAAAAATTAGTCGAATTTACTGATGAAACGATTTGTAAAATGGTGCCTTGGAACACAGTTCACCATGGAGGAATTACTTTTTTTTAATGATTTTTTAAGGGTGCAGTATAGAGTAGTAGTGGTTCTTTGTATTTAATTTTTATTTTATTTAAGAACGTTGATGACTTGATTGGATACCTTGCTCTTCGGTAGTTAAATTCATTTACCGACTTCCACCACACAATTCCACCATGAAAGTAAAAACTTACTCAGGTCACTTGAGACAGGTTCAAAAATTGTTCCATTCTCGCTTACAATGTGCTGTGGGCATATAAAGGTTTTCTTCCTCAAGAACTCCATCATGTAAATTACATCGTTCATTTGGTGCCATTCATTTGGTACATTGAAGTTAACGATTTTCACGACGTAGTTAGTGGCCCCTTCACTGAGAACATCTTCCTTCGTAGACGTCACGGTATCAACAAGGAAGTTTTGGGTATGATATCCAACTAAACTCTTTAGTTTCACCACCTCAAGATTGAATTTTTCTCTCACTAGTTGAATCACCTGGTCCTCACTCAGGGATGGCTTGTTCTTCATTGTACGAGATATTTCCATGATCTGAAAATGATCACTCCGAGATTGTCAAGAAATATGCAGATTGTTCCTTAGTTAAATTGTATTGAAATGCGAAATATTAATTGAATGTGTGAATGTATACTGTTCTTTTTAAAACATTGTTGTATTGTCTTAAATGGTCATAATACATAATAC
>JAODFY010213764.1:0-10529 GCA_027580055.1 Paracaudina chilensis | reverse complement strand
GCATCAAAATCGACAACAGTGGCTTCATCTGTGGCATCATTTCCACCATTCCATCAGGACAAGGCTTCACAAAGGTAATATATATTCAGTATATAACAATTCCACTGGTACCATTCTTTGTGGTTCACAGTTTGTGGTCTTTTAATATTAATTTCTTCAGGTGCATTGACACTGAGTTTATGACAGCCTGTGTTTTCTTCTGCTATATATGTTACATACAGTATGTTACATGAAGGAGCTTTGAAGGGTAGGCATTTAATTATTTTGACTTCCTGTTTGTATGTGGTCACTAAGTTGTACAGTAGATCAAATTCAATTTGACAATGAAGCTCTTACATTAACACTCAATAAAAAAAAACATATAGAGAATGCTGTTGCATATACCCAAACCCAATATTAGCCACAACGTTTGTTAAGTTACATGCAGGTAACTACAAGATATTATAAAATTGAACCATTTGTTATAGTGACTCTAGGATTATAAAATTTGTACCCTCATGGGCACCCAAATGATAATATTGACAAAAATGTTAATTTGCAGTATCTAATGCCCCTACCATCTTAAATGTTGTGCCACTTCTGTACCCATCAACCCACCCAAATAAAATCTTTGAACCTGAATTCCAATTGTGCTCTTGATTACAGTATCAGTTTGACTATGAGGGGAGAGGAGACGGCATATATCAACTGGCACAAGAATTCCATTCTGGAGACTTCGAGTGAAAGGTGGCAGATAACATCTCTGACATCAGTGACCAGCTTAATGAAAGGTCAGTTGAAGTGGTCATTAACTCTGGTGTTGGGCTGTTATATGTGGGTGGGGCTTTGGTGGTTAGAGTTGCACTGGGGATGGGATTGGGTTTGATATGAATCCCAAGTTTTAACAGGCTGGGGTTGGTAAGGTGGTAGTGTGTGGAGGGTGGTAATGTATTAGATGAGGGAGTTGGGTGGGGTGGTTAAAGTTGGGATGGTAGGGTGTGGTGGGTGGATGGGAGTGTAGATGGGAGCTGGAGGGTTAGGGATGGTGGATGAGTGCATGTTGGGTTGTGCTGGTGGGCTGGAAATGCTAACCTCTAGGCATGTGGTGGGTCCTGTGGGTGGATTATAGTATGGTTTCTTGGGTGTTGATATGCTATGATTGATTTTCCAGGTTATACCTTAAAATCCCTCCCCTTACTTGTTATCATCCACTCAATAAAAGTTATATGCATATGAAACTTAATTCTTCTTTGCCTATTGTATTTTTTATATTCCTCTTTGTATTTGGAGTAGGTTCTCAAGAAACTACTCCAAAGCAATTGGCAGATGGACCTGCGTGCCATTAATTTAAGAAAAACGTTTTCGAAAGAGAATGAGTGACAAACAGTCTCAAACGACATGCTCAACTGGAGGATGGTGACCCATGTAGGCCAGCTACAACCATAAGACCAGAAGCTCTTCCTATTTATCTGTCAGGCAGATAAATATGCACAGCATTGATTGCACTTAAAGTTGGGGTGGCAATTAGCAAATTCACATGAGTTTCTTGTGACACCGAGAATTCACAGATTCCTAATTTAATGATGTGTTTATAGCTACATTTGAAGTTAGTACAGCAGGGATGTATTCATTCATGTTTTCCGAAGTGTTCAACTGAGCCAATTGAAAATCTAACTTTTTGGTAGGTTTTAAGAGATACTGACCCCTATTCGACCCTCAAATTGAGATTACGCCCATAGACATATATGAAAATAAGTCAAAACAATCTGCTTTATTCAGCAAACACTATGTCTTTTTCAACATGTAAAGAACTTGAACATTTGTGTGCACATTTAATATTCTGACAACAGTGATTACCTTAATACATTGCAAAGGTTTAGTTTACATGGAAATTTTTCATTCATGATATTGTAACTGAAGATCTGATGGAATGAATTTCTATACGTGTGTACATGTGTTTCATGGAAATTAAATATTGAGAGTAATTTATTTTTGATATCCATTTTTTTTAAACCAGAAAGCCCCCAAAAACTCCCCAGAAAATGATCTGTAAAGAAATCCAAGGAAAAGTTGGTATATGCTTTATCCTAAGTTGACAAGCATCAAAATAAAAAAGATGCCACAGGATAATCTGTCTGTATGCAACATGGTATAATGATCTGTTGGGGTCATTCCTCTCCTGCTATCATGCTAAGATATCATTTTTCATCCCAGCACCAAAGGTTCCAGAACTTTGGTTTATTCGTTCCTGCTGTGTCTCAACATTGACCAGTGATAGTCTGCTTCGCAGCCTCTCCTCCCACTGGCTGTCCTTCCTCTCAACTAACCCTTACTCTTGCCATGCTCCTTCTCGGTCCTCATCATGTCTCCACCTCCTCTGCAATTCTCTACTAGTTTCTTGATCTCTTTCTAAATTAATGTATAAAATTGATGTATAAAATAAATTTTAATAGGTCATGAAATGTTAATAAAAATAAATTATAATAAGCTTAAAATTTGAATATTTGAAAATGATCACAGGGTTGTGAACAGGGTTCACAGCTGTATGAGTTGTATCATAGGGTTGTATCATAGGGTTGTGAACAGACCTGGTTGTGAACAGATGACTTCGGAGGAGTCAAGAAATTTAGTAGAGGCTAAACATAACTTTGGTAATTTCATTTATTTTTATGTCTGTTCTCGTAAAAATATATGTAGTATTTTATTTTGTTCAGCAACTATAGGCCACAGATTAGATTGTACTGTGATCATTGATCGAATATTACTTAACAATATACACACCTTCATATTACTAGTAAGATTTGTTTACTGACTGGAAAAGTTCACTGCATACCAAATTGGCAAATGTCACTAAATAACAGTGAAATTGTAAGGCACAGGCCTATCTGAGCTGTTATGCTTTGCTGCATTGTAATGTAAGTCAAAGTTGGACCAGTAATTACACTATTGATAAAAAACTAAAAAAATTGGTTCAAATACAATGTAGAATCCACCAGTAATAACTAATATGCACATTGAACCCATAATCGCTATACCCTGAATTACACACATTTTATCGTTTTCAAAAATTTAGTATGTAACATAGGCCTAGGTATGTGTTACTACTTTTAGGCCTATATACTTTCAGTACAACCGGTCACCCCGGTCCACGCACTTAATAATATATTGACTATTGCAACAGATATAATGGAGCCAAATATCATCCTTCGCGAAATTAGGTATATCTACCTACGTAGTAGTTTACAGCGATTTTAGGCCTAATTAAATGATAAGTCTAAATAACTGTTGTAAAACGATGCAAAATTTAATTAATCAGAGTAGCACGAACTTGTTTTACGTACCTGTGTGACATGCATCAACACGGCTATTATTGACAGGTCGATCATGTTGGTTGGAAACTATGATGATTCCAAAGTTGTATCAATTGCGTAAGTGTTGATCAACGAAAAAGTTGCGTACAGTTTGTTTACATTGTGCTCTGTTGTAATCTGTTGAATATTTATAGCATCATCAATATTCATGACATGTTTGTATCAAAAGTAACCGTTTCAGTATGAAAAATTGAAGATGTTTTTCTTTCTTTCGTTCCGTATGGTCATTTGTAATTTTTATGACGTATTATACATTTTTTTAATACTCATTGTTTATGTCAGGACCTTTTTGGGACGTTTCATGTTCACAAAATTGGTCAAAACAAACTCTGAATCCCTCTTTAAGTAGATTTACAAGTGTTATTTGGAGCTGTCAATCAGCACGAGTGGCCCACAACTTACTTTCATATATTTTTCTGGCATGCAGGAGAATTTAATTGGGAACCAATGTTTTAGGGGGTTCTTAATTTATAAGGTATATGATTCATATCCCAAATTTGGTCTCAAGCTTTTTGAAAACAGCCATTGAGAAATACGAATGTTTTGGTAATTACCTTTTTTTTGTGTTGCAATTTTCAGTCCAAAATAAACTCTGATCTGTCACAATAAGTTTAAGAACACATGTTGGCATTCCCGGGTCAATTAGACACAAACTGAAGGTGGAAAGAAAACAGGATCAGACTCGATGAGATTCTTCATCCCCATTCTGTTTCCTCTTGTTTTTCTTTCCTCGCTAGCATATGTGTGGTCAGTCAGTAGTTGTGAGAAATATTTATCCACTCTTCAGAGTAACAGAATCGTCTAAAAACCCAGCTGGGAAGCATCACCGAGTATTGATACAGTAAGTGCAACTTTTACGCCAATTTTCCTCCAAGTTAAACTTAAAGGTGGGGTTGCAAGTAGCAAAACCTACCAAAAAGTCAAATTTTCAATTGGCTCAGTTGAACACTTTGGAAACAATGAATGAACACATCCCTGTTGTAGTAATTTCAAATGCAACTATAAACACCTCAGTGAGACAGTTTACTAACATGTTCATTAAATTAGAAATCAGTGAGTTCTCAGTGTCACCAGAAACTCATGTGAATTCACTACTTGCAACCTCACATTTAACAAAGAAAAATTAACATTGTCACTTTATTGACAAAAGGGCACAAAAATAAGATAATGATGTTTAAGAGCTTCTGCATGGGTGTGTGATTATTCCGGTGAGTTTTTTTCAAGGTCTGTATTGATGGCACATTGTTGATATAAATCCTGTACCATTGTCCTCTAATTTACGTGAAAAGATTTTGTGGCCTACCATGTTTCTGCCAATGCCTAACATCATCCACAGTTGTACATTAATTCCACCATAGTTGCTTGAAAAATCCATGGTTAGGAAACCGCGGCACACTGCTTTACTGCAGTCTGCCGATGATGTTGACACAACGAAAAAATACAGTCACGTGGTACTCACTGTGCACATATTGACTCAGCGAGCGTGACTACTCAATAACGCAATGTAATAATGGCATCGATGAGTGATCTGCTATTCCTCTTAGGGGTGGTGCGGACGGAATTTGGGAGGGAATTGAATCTGACAATGTAGGCATACCTTGATTTTTCTTCCAAAGAAGAAAATTCAGACGCAGTCCAGTGTACAGTAGGCTAGGCATAAGTTAGTCACTGTTCTGGACGGTGGGTGGCTGTCTCCCCCCGAAAGGACCCGCGAGGACCGCTCAGCCAAAGGATGCCTCTGTGGAAATATCAGTGATTTGGGGGGGTTTCTCCCATACATTACATGCTAACATTATAGGCTACCCTAGTTTCAAAGTTATGGTTGCAATTTCTGTTATCGCCCAGATTAGACAAGTCTAATGTTACTGTAATACTATAGTGTTACAGTGTCTGTAGTGTTAGGCCTTCGTTGTCATAGGCCTACACCAATGCCGGTTTTTGCCTCTATTTTTTCTTCGTAACTGGTTCTTTCATTTGGAGTAAGTAGTAAATAAATATAAACAAAGTACCTAAAAGGATTGTCAGATATGTATCAAACAATCAATGTTTCGTAGGTTACCTCTTATTATTCCTGACAAACTCCATGCGCCCTTCTCCCTTTGCCCCATTCTTTACATGTACTCACAGGACGCGACTCAGCGATAGCTAGCTATCTTGTGCACGGTAAGGGTCACGTGACGGCTTTTTACGGCAGTGTCAACATAAGCCTTTGAAGTGCGCCACTTTTCCAAACCATGGATTTTTCAAGCAACTATGATTCCACCAACCAAGAGGGTCCTCTCAATATTTAACTGGAGAGTTGTGATAGAACTTTCTACACCAACTAATCCTTGGACAATTACTTTTGTCTCGAGTATTTGTTCACATCCGTTTTTTTTCTTTTTTTCAAAGTGTCACCACATCAACCAAGAATTATGTGATTGGTCAGCATCCCTAATTGATTGACATCACCTGACATATTGCTGTATTTCTCTTTTAGGCCTCTCACTACTAGTATGTTAGAAATCTGCAACATTGCTTTGAATTCCTTTCAACAACTCAAAAACCAGGGGGCATATCAGATGGTGAATATGATTGTCACCTCTGCTTCATCTTGAACCAGCCTGAAATTTAATCTTTTTTGGTTCCTTGCATTAGCAAAAGGAACCTATAATCAGGTTGGCGTGTGTGTGTGTGCGAGCTGGGAGAGCGTTAACTCTATATGGGAAAGGTGCATGGAAGCCATACTTGGCCTATAGATCTGCCATGATGATAAGGGGTGCCCTATTTGGTGCCCACAAAGGTCACCTAAGATCAGTTATGGTCAATAAACCAAAAACGCGAAAAATGCAATAAGTTCCAGTGCCAAGGTCCGACACAGTTGATGCTTTGGGACAAGTTGTGAATGGGGTAGGGGAATTTTTTCAAACTTAATGGTCGTAAGGAGTTGCTTCAATGTAATCCAATTGTCGACCCGCATCTGGGGTGACCCATGACCTCAATTTGACCTCCAGTGACTTAAAGTGTTTTTTGGGATTTTTACATTTTCAATGCTATTTTCAGATGTCAAAGGTACCTTCCAATCATAAATGTCAATGGGTTGACCCATGTGTGACCTTCGTGTGCGAAGTTATATGGGGTCAATTTTTTTCGGTCGTACTGTTTTTTTGAATCAGGAGATCAAACTACATCTGAAACCAAGGTCAAAAGTCATGTTAGAAAAATGTGCTTATTTTGGGAGAAAACGAGCAAAGAAGAAAATGTTTGGTTTTGATGCTAGATTCAGATATGAAAGGTACCTTCTGATAAAAAACGTCAACGGGTTAACCCCGGGGTGACCTTTGTGTGTGAAGTTATACGAGGTCAAAGTTAATTTTCAGACGTTTAATGCAATAACTCCCAGTGCCAAATTGTCACACGGTTGGATATTTTGGGACAAGTTGCAAACAGGATAGGGGAACATTTTCAAACTTAACGGTCATGTGATCTGAGGTCACCAAAGGTCAATTATTGGTTTAAAAAAAACTAGTATTTTTGTTGTAACTCTGGAACAAAATGTCCATTAGGGTAGTGAGTTATGCTAATGTAATCACATTGTTGACCCGCTTGTGGGTAACCTTAGACCTCAGTTTGACCTCCATTGACCCTTTTGTAGTTATATCTCTTACATTTTCGACACCATATGTTCTCAGAAAAGCCTTCTGATAAAAAATGTTAAGGGGGTTAATTGACACAAAACAATTTGTCACCACAAAGTTCATACTGACATGCGCAGAAATACAAGTCTTTTAAATGGGCCACAGCAACAACAAGAACAATCGTGTTGCCATATGGTTTTCAATGACGGGGACAAAAAACTTAATCTCGGAAAACCAATAGTTTCGATTTGTGATAAAAAGGATTAAACCAGCTGTAGGCGAAGATAATAGAAGAGTCGAATGTGTGTAGGCCTACCTAATTTGCTTAAAGGTGGGGTAGCAAGTAGCGAGTTTCCGTGGACACCGAGAACATAAATATTCCTAATTTAATGAACATGTTAGTAAATTGTCTCATTGAGGTGTTTATAGTTGCATTTGAAGTTACTACAACAGGGATGTGTTCATTCATAGTTTCAAAATTGTTCAACTGAGCCAATTGAAAATCGAAGTTTTTGGTAGGTTTTGCTACTTGCAACCCCATCTTTAAAGCCTATATAAACCTCCCCCACCATAATATTGCATTACATCAAATGAGCTGACCATTTTAGCAGATTTGTAACATTCTAAAAGCTGCGAATTCTCACACTACACACGCAGGGGCGTCAATCCAAAGTGAAACGTGTGGGGGGGGGGACGAAACGCTCGTGTGATCTTGTTGGAAGACTATCTAAGCGGAGCGCCACCACTGATTGGCAATTTGCAGATTTTTAATATGCAGTAAACTTGCCCCGTTGCCCGATTTTTTTGTAATTTGGCCCGAAAATTCAATGAGAAGCATAAATTTGGCTGCCTGTTATGAGGTTTTGTGGTAGCTTCATAGGCATACGAGGCAGGATTCGGGCTTGAAAATCGGAAAGGAGCCACAACAATTTCGGGCAGCATTGGAAGCAGAATTCAATTACATATAGCGTAATTACTGCAAAATATCATCCCGAAGTATTATCCAAACAAGGTGCAAAATTTGCTGCCATAACGTATAATTATCCGTCGCTCAGTATATTTTCTATAAAGTGAGGTCCCAAAACGCTGAACAGAGATTAGTTTAAATACAGCTTTCGAGCCTGTGAAGTGTCGTTTCCTGCAATCTGAGAGGTAGTTCTTTTTGACAAATGTTTGGTATGCTCCGCGCCAACCTAATTAGCTCCAGCAATACTTATTTTCGTTACGTCATAGCGGAATGCGCAGATAAAATGTGTCCCCCATTTGTCCAAATAGCGGAAACACGTCTGGAAATATTTTGTCCAATCTGGAAATGGACGAAAATGATGCGTTCAAAAGTTGTCGGCAAACTCTAAAAACACATGCACCATTTTGTCACAAAGAAAACATCGCCTTCGTGGGTAGAACATATAGATACATACTATAGCTAGTACCTCTATAGGATGGCCCCGCTTGGGTTTGGGTCCAGAGTGGAAGAACATATGATTGGGACAGCTCCTTGTCGGCTTGGTGGCGCTACATGGATAATGTATTTTTCATCTGGACCAGCGACGAGGAAAGCCTTCTTCCATTTGTTGACCAGTTCGACTCCTTGCACAAGACGACAAAGCCTTCACGACTATTAGTACCAACAGATAGATCAACCGACTGGATTTGACTATCCGCAAAGAAACCCATCACCGATGCTGTCACCCCTACATCTGGGGGAGCTATCGGCCACACCTTGCCGCGCTGCCACCCCTACATCTGGGGGAGCTTTCGACCACACCTTGCCGCGCTGCCACCCCTACATCAGGGGGAGCTATCGGCCACACCTTGCCGCGCTGCCACCCCTACATCAGGGGGAGCTATCGGTCACACTTTGCCGCGCTGCCACCCCTACATCAGGGGGAGCTATCGACCACACCTTGCCGCGCTGTCGCCCCTACATCAGGGGAGCTTTCGCCTTTCGGCCACACCTTGCCGCGCGCCTTCGTCGCATCAGTGTTCTTTTGACTCACTCCTCTTTTCCTCAGCATACACACACACGTTGTTTTTTAAGGTTGAGATGACCCAGCACGTTTTGAACAATTACCTATATCCCAATGTCATTACTTAATTAACGAAACACCCTACATCACACCACCCTAAGCTATTCGAAGTTCACCCCTCGCGTATAAGCAACCTTAAAAACAACACTTTTCATCGCAACCTGTCTCCTCTCCACCACACCATTGACATCAACCATCACACCTAAGACTGTCTTCGACGAGCGGGCTTCTGCTACGTTCCTGTTACTTGCATCCGTCCCTACAGCCTATTGTGTCCATACATTCTATTGTGTCTTACTTAATCTCCTTTCGTTTCATCCCATTCTTGTTCACTGAACCTTCTCTCTTTCTCTGTATGTATCATCTCTGTATGTAGTCTGTATAAAGTCAGTTCGAAGTCAGGAATCAACGTACCAGCAATAGAGGGGCATCGGAGACAAAAACTCGATCATAAACCATTGTACGTGTATCATGTGTTGGACTGTCTGTTGTCAGTTTGCATGTGATGAAAAGATCCAGCTAGGTCGTCAGGCCCACTTACTTTATTTAGCATAGAGTTTATTTTGATCAAGCATTCGCCAGTTTGAGTTCAATTGACAGAGAGTTGCTGGTAGAAGCCCGAAGTGGATCGTGACGCGTATATGTTAATAAGCGGAATTAATAATATGGTCTGCTTGATTTCCACACTTACTGTCTCTTATTCTGTATAAAGCCGGGTACACAGAAAGAGAACCGTTTATAGCACCAGTGGAACATTGATGTCCATAACTGTACTGGATGAACCCAAGAACCTGATTACCAGCCTCAGTTGAGTATATCTACTCGGGGATGAGGTACGTTTCATTTTGTTTGATTTGAGTATTTACAGTTGACTTTCAGAATTGTAACCGTAAACTATGTCACTCTTAGTTTAAGTAGATGGAGGGCCAGGAAGGATATTTGCCCTCATTAACGACCCATAACAGCTGCAGCACAGCTTCAATGGAGAAATCACAAGAGGCTAGCTTGAGATTGGAACCCGGACACTAATGTCGGTAGCGTCCGGCTGGCATTAGGGAGGTCCAGGGTTCGAATCTCCAACTGGCCTCTTATGAATCTATGGGGGTAGTCTAGGGGTATAATATAGATTATAACATAACTCTCGGCCGAATGTGCTAGAAATCCGCTAGTGTGATTGGGCACCCGGCGGCTGTTATGCTTGGGGCGGGTAAACTGGCTCGCCTGATTATGCTAGAAATCAGTAGCGTTGGTCAGTTATGAAGTCATCTGTTATGCTTATTGGGGCGGGTAAACAACTCTCCCCGAGTAAGCTAGAAATCCCTAGATCGGTCAGCGCATATAACAGTCAGTTACCGGCTCCATTTGGCGCTTCAACCTATCACGAATTCTGCCCAGAATTCGTGGATATATATTTATATTTCATGTTTTATTTGAATCATTGGGAAGCAGGACATGTCGGCCAACAACCATTTCGGCCAACTACCATTTCGGCCAACCTGCTTGGACGTTTCGGCCAACCTACCTGGACGTTT
>JAODFY010213653.1:0-10530 GCA_027580055.1 Paracaudina chilensis | reverse complement strand
ACCAATATACAATCACAGAATAAATGGACAATAGTTTCATTTTTACGATGACAAAACGAACACAGTGGAGAATCCACATAATTCATACGATACAGGTGATAATTTACACCTAAAATTTTGTGTACAAAACAAATTTGAAAATATTTAATAGTCATCATGGAAGTACTGAGCCATTGGTATCAAGAAAACTATTAACATAAATAGCATCAGTTTCAGCAAGGCATTTATAAAATACGCTATTACCACCGATAATAATAGAAGAATTATTTAGAATAATCTTGCTTCCAAAGTTCTCAGTTGGAGTGTAACAATTGAAAGCAGCCCATGCCTCACAAACCTGTCTACAAAAAAGTATTAAGAATAGAGGAAATTGTACCAATAGAAAAATTACATTTGAAGAGAAACCTCTTACCAAAAAATATTTCCAGTCGCAATTCCGGTTGTCGATGTATCGTTTAACCCAGCTAAATTTTAAACTATGGGAAACAGATGATATGTCAACCAAATCTAGACCAATTTTCCTTCAATTTTTACTTTAATTTTTTTCATGATTTGGTTTTAGCTCAATTTGTGGTTTTTATTTAATACCGGAAAAAAAAACTGTAAAATTTGGTTAGTCATTACTGAGTACCATAGAATACAAGTATGTCAGAAAATGTTATACATGCCTATAAAAATCCTGCTTTAACCCTTCACAGTCACAAAGAAGTCACCTACCATTACTCCTCATCAATTCACTGAAGATGTTTTCCTTCAGTTTCTCTACATCTCCTTTGGTTTTCTCTACAAGTTCCGACTCTAGTTTGCTGAGTTCACCTGTGGCGTCGTCGTCAAGCTGGTTGCTCAGTCGATTCATCTCTGACTGCTGGCTGGAGAGGATGGTCAGCTTAGACTCCAGATACACCTGAGGATCTGTTTAGATGAAGATAACTGCTATAGGTAACATGAGACTAGGTACAAAGGCAGAGAGTATGCATGTGTATGGAGGGAGGTTCATTGCTCATTAAAAATGCTTAACTAAATTCTTCAGCTATTTGTTCAGCTTTGGTCGACATTTCTACATCCCATACCTTGCTCATTTCTCTTCAGTTTAGCATGCTCCTCACTCTCAAATTTAGACAAGACATCTGCTTGTTCCTTTTCCTGAATGGAAGAAAAATCAAATAATGAAAAATGTTTAGGAGCATGCTGTCACATTACGTATGACCTAACGTGAATGCAAAGGTTTCTCGGCCTTTGGCATCATATAACCAATAAAAACAAAAGTAATTTAGTCTTTGTACCAGCAGCGATGTTTTTAGTGATTGTGTCTTTTTTTATTTCTCTGTCACATATGATGCTATGTATGTGTCATCTCCTTTTAAGCAACTATCTATTCAGCACCTGATAGCTTTGCTGCTCAAGGTCTTTATTTCTCTCTGCTGACAAGTTTAACAGCTATACCATACAATTATGATAGCTATTATACATAACATAGACCCTTAAGAACATTTCTATACACAACTATACTGTATACAATCTTCATCCTTCATATAGAGCCTTCAGCATCTGATATCTTGTTACTCTGCTGAGAAGCTTAACAGCTATACCATACAACTATGATAGCTATTATACATAACATAGACCTTTAATAACATTTCTATACACAACTATACTCTATACAATCTTCATCCTTCATATAGAGCCTTCAGCATCTGATACCTTTGTTGCTCTGCTGAGAAGCTTAACAGCTATACCATACAATTATGATAGCTATTAAACATAACATAGACCCTTAAGAACATTTATATACACAACAATCTTGTATACAATCTATAACCTTTATATAGAGCCTTCCGCATCTGATAACTTTGATGCTCTGCTGAGAAGTTTAACAGCTATACCATACAATTATGATAGCTATTATAACATAACATAGAACCTTAAGAACATTTCTATACACAACTATACTGTATACAATCTTCATCCTTCATATAGAGCCTTCAGCATCTCATACCTTTGTTGCTCTGCTGAGAAGCTTAACAGCTATACCATACAACTATGATAGCTCCTATACATAACATAGAACAATAATTAAGAACATTTCTATACACAACTATACTGTATACAATCTTCATCCTTCATATAGACCCTTCAGCATCTGATACCTTTGTTGCTAATCTTTCTTTCTTCATCTCTGTTAGTCTCTTGTGCAATGCTACTTGCTGAGAAGCTCTAGTTATCTCATATTTCTCCTTCACGACTGATACATCTCTTTTTATCCTCTCCAAGTACTGCTCTGTCTGATCTTCTGTTAGCTGACCATCGCTTTCAAGTTCGTTGATAACATCCAAAGTCTGGTTTGCAACCGTGTTCAGAACCTTCTTATTCCACTCCTCTTCAGAAACCTGAGGAGGAATCAGAATTTGTGATATTCAACCATTTTCTGACAAAAAATGAAAATATAAAAAAAAAAATCCAAGAATGGTGTGTATTGAGAAAATATAAAATGTTATAAGTGTGTTAAAGTAGGAATAAACTTCCAACATTCATTTTACCTTTATAAAAAATATTCAGAAATAAAACATTTCCTTCAGATTTTCTTTTTAATTAAAGGCTAAGTATAGCTTAGTACAGTCTTTGTATAGGCTTAGTTAATATTGTCAAGTGTCTACAACAATTTATTTTTAAATCTCTGGTAAATTTAAAGGTAATGTGCTAATTATGGAATAAAAGTAAATAAAAACAAATGAAAGAATATAAAACTTAAAAATACATTACAATTGATTTCTTTATGATCTTTTTATGTTTCCACACATGAGGAACTGGTGAACTAGCCATTTTGCATTCGGAATATCTCACCATAACGGCAAGGGAAGGGGGGGGGGTCAAGAGGGAGAACAGTTTTACAACTAAAGTAACAGTGAAGCAACAAGACATTACATTCATTCAAAAAATTACTAAAACCTTTTTTTCTGCAAAGCTTTTCTTCTTCTCTGATGTTTCCTCGAGTACCATCCTCTGACGAGAGAGTTCGTCGTCCATGTATGTGTCGATCGAGATGCTAATTTCATGGTACTCCCTCAGAAGTAGACGAGCTTCTCCCTCATCCAGTTGACCCTCCAAGATGACTTCATCTAGGGACTCCTGCTGGACTCTCTTGACAGCTAGACGTTTCTTGATGTCGTTTTCCTGCCAGAAACACCGAAAACAATTACTCAATCAAAGCCTAATTACAATGCGGCTGCCCACCCAGCAGAGAGGGCGCTGACATATAGGTCGTATCATAGTTACGCGAAATATGGAAATTGTAACCAAGACTGAGAAAACTTCCACGTTAATTTAAGTTACTATGTATTCATCAATGTAAGGGCATCACGGCAGTTTGAAAGGGCACCGACGGTAATTGCAGTCGGTGTCGTGGGTTAAATCGAGGCCTGCAGATACACAACACAAATGTAACTCTTGTACATAAGTTTGTGAATACCACATCTGAAATACCATGTGTCACATCCTACTTTATCCCAGATGCATTTTCACTCATTGTAATGTAACTAGCATATATGTTTGCGTGTTTCATTTGCATAAAAAACACAGAAAACCTTTTAAATGGTGCTATCACATCACCGAGAAAGTGGTCACATGGTGCTGGCTAGGATGAAGTGATGAGAAAAATTGTTTCTACCTTACGAAGAATTTCTGCCTCTTCTCCTTGAGAGAGCTGCAGGAGATGGGTGGCCTCGGCTATCTCTGCATCTCTCTGTTGGTCTAGACTGACCAGGATTTCTCTGATCATCTTACCATCGATATGATCGGTGTGCTCCTTGGCTTTCTGCTGGATGCTGTCGTGCTTCTTCGTCAGTTGGTACTGCATGGCCTACGCAGGACAAAGATGGAAGGTACATAAAAGTACAAGAGGATTTTGCAACAGTTGTGTTATTCTCAAGGATAAACTAAGCCTTTTAATTTTTAAATAATGTTCATGTGTGTATGTCCGTCGTGGCATCATATAGTTATTGCATCATCAGCTTTTCTGCATTTTTGAGGAATAAACTTTTTGTATTTCAGCAACAGAAGATCTGCAGAAGAGAGGTGGACCAATGGTTGTTTTTGAAAAATAAACTCTTTGTATTTCATCAACAGAAGGAGATTTGAAGACAAGAGTTGGACCAATGGTTGTTTTTGAAGAATAAACTCTTTGTATTTTATCAACAGAAGGAGATTTGAAGACAAGAGTTGGACCAATGGTTGTCTTTTTCATTTCCCTGTCACATCTATTTCATTTGTACATGCCATGTCACGACCTTTTTAAGAGCATGATTCCTCATCTGTGTGACCATACCTGTAACTCATGCTTATGCCGAATCTTCAGCTGGCGCAAGGTATATCGGTAATCATCATTACAAGTCTTGATCACATCTTTCGCCCCTCTACTGGCCTTCTGTGAGACCTTCTGAAGGAGACTTCGAGTTAAGCTGGTCGTGCTGCTAAATTTGCCCATAAGCAGGTGAAATGACTCAATCATGGAGCGAATTCTTAAATCCCCCAGTTGCATATCGATAGATACTGATGTTACGATGTCAATGCTGTAAGAAAGTAGTGAGGTTGAGGTATACTAACTGCTCCATCTCTGAAGTTGGTACAATGACTGTGAAATTGATGATGACAGTTAAAAAAGATGAGCTGATTGTCGGTTAACAATATAAAAACTGGCTGATATTTGAATTAGCAGCAGAACAGAGCAGTATTGGCAAAATTCAAAGCTTCTGAGGAAAATCAGAAATCAGTGCAATGGTGACCATTTTTAATTATTTGCTTATTCCTGTAAGCGAGAATTTTGAATTCGTATGCCAAGTCTGACAACCTATAGATTGTTCTGCTTGTCTTCCTCGGTTATATTAGCCAAACTTTTATGATCACAACTGCCAGCAGCTTAATATATACACATATTCACACGATTTATGGTATTGTAAACTTGAGGAATCATATTATTTTAATTAATTTTAGTTTTCCTTTCACATGAAATAAAAGTATTTCAATTCAAAAGTTCCAAACAAACCATAGACGGGCACAGATGGGCAAGTATTCAATTATGGGGTAAGGTTCATACCAATTCTACATGTGGTTGTCAACTGTCCAATGAAGTATCTATATATATATATATATTCACATATATTGTACCTGGAGGACAATGTAACATAACCAATGTACTAATGTACATGTTAAAGACAACTTTGTATAGGAAAGGCAAACCCAACAAACAGAACCTATAGCTTATATGAAGGTGGATAAAAAGTCTTAAAACATGACTTAAGTCATTTTTCTACAAAAAATGACAGCCTTCATATCACTGAAAGTGTATTTTAAAAAGTGGTAACCTGAGAATGGAAGAATATATTTGGATGCCGATTTCAGTGTCTTGTGTATCTTTTTATTCTCGTTCATATAATCCAAGGTTACCTGTTGGGTTTGTGTTTCCTTTATTTGCATGCTGATTGCAGTGTCTTGTGTATCTTTTTATCATCTTTCATATATGCTAAAGGTTCCTGTTGTGTTCGATGACAAAATGCAACACTCATACACTTATAGCCCAATTTCTTTGCAAATTGGGCGATTTATGATGTGAAAGAAGTCTTTTAATCATAACTTACAAGGGAAATGAATGGCCAAACCTCTTCTTGGAGAAAGAAGAGTAATTCTCAGGGCTCAAACCCTGATTATTTCTATAAGCTAAGGTTACCTGTTGGATTTGTGTCTCCTTTCATACATATCTGTACTTACTTTCCCAACTCGAATGATTTCTTCTTTATATCCTTCTGGGTTAGGCAGTAAACAACACTTTCATTTTTAGCCTTTTGCCTGTCAAAATGAAGAAATGATATTCATGTTCATGTAGCCATGCACTATTGCTTGCAAAAACCCACAATTTTAACCTTGATCAGACCAGGCAGTCTGGACTTATCGTGTTTACAAGCAAAATTTCACTAAATCACATTTTTTCTAAATTTTGACCCAAAAAGACTGTGGTTCTGCACCAAAAACAATAGGGTTCCTGTACTCATCGTGCGAAACACACACACCAAGTTTAAACTTGATCGGAGCAGGCAGTCTGGACTTATCGTGTTTACAAGCAAAAGCATCACATACACACACACACACACACGTCGACATGACTGCATATATTCCTTTGGGACTCTGTCCGCAAGGAATCAAAAACACTTAAATGTTAAAATGAAATAACAACTTGTGATAACTGGTGCAGTGGGGCATCTTGCTCATGCACTGTGGTGGCGTACCTTGCATTCTGATCCACAATCCTTAGATAGATCCTACACCCACAAGCCATAATGCTCCTATAATATTAGATCTAGAAATATATCTTATAAGACTGGGTTGTAAAAGGTACAGTGCTTAATGTATTTAATACTAGTCTTTAATTTACCCCCAAATCCTCAAGAGTATGTAATGTAGGATATTACTTCTGGAGACAACAAATCTACAACAAATCTAGTAGTCTCGATAACCTAACTTATCATGAAGGATATTACTTCTCGAGACGACAAATCTACAACAAATCTAGTAGTCTCGATAACCCAACTTATCATGTAGGATATTACTTCTCGAGACAAGGAGAAAGTAATTGTCAATGGATTAGGTGAATTTACATACCTGGCTCTCTCAAAGTGATGTGAGTTGAGGTACCAGCCGGAGTAACCATGAGTAGTGTGCGTTGCTCCACCCCAGCCATCCCCTACCGTCTGGATCTTGGAAGAACCATGACGACTGCTAGCCATAACCACAAGAAACAGGAGAAGGAACCCACACAGAAGCGCCAAGACAAAGATCCATAGCAGATGAAAGTAATTGTGAATTAAAACATCAGGTTCATACGAGGTGTTCTTAAGAAGGCAGATGTCATCCGACATTGGACCATAAGTTGTAGGAGTATCCTGCAAAGTTAAAAAGGTAAAATATATTAAAGATTTCACAGCTAAAATTAAGATTTGTTAGAGAATTGATATGATCAATAGATCAATCACAAATAACCTTGTAAAAAGATGAACATCGCTCCAAAATGGTTTTGTACTTTTTGAGAGATTTTAAGCTGTATCTTGCATTCAGACAGATTCATAAATGATATATTTCTGGCTTGTCTCCATCTTCATAAAAGGGTAGAAAGAGGATTTCTTTACGTACCCCTCCACTTGAAGGTCGGATGTTCCATGTCACTTCACTCAAGATGTTTCTGGATAGATCCTGGCTGCTGATGAAGCCATCTGTGAAGAATCCCTCGTAAGATATAACCAGTTGCTCACCCTCTGAAAAAAGAGAAACAAGAGGACAATTCATGGAGTTGCATGTCTGGACAAGTAGATTTAAGGCTTTAGATTCTTGCCCGGAAGTTAATTTAACACCATTTAATTTGTAATTGTTTGAAGCCTCATAAATAACAACAAATGAATTGATGAGTCTAGGAGATTTCTGGCAGGCCAGAGTTGTTTTAAGTTTGGAGTCAAGGGAATTCATAGTCTTGGGTCAATGCACTATTAATCTCACATGACTTTACATTATTAACTCCTGGTCACATGTTACCTGACCAGGAGTTAATCCAGTATCCTCTTACAGAAGTCAGCAGTTCAAACAGCACCTTTGATTTTCAGTTTTGATTTTTCAGTTTTAGCATTAACAACTAACAACCATTTCCAAACTTCCAAAAAAAAAAAAAAATTCTTTTTTCTGCAAATATGCAGGAGTAAACTCACTTTTGAAGACATCCTTTCTGTATGTCAAAGCAGCAGTTGTTATCGTCAACCCTTCAGTGTCTACAGCAGGAATGAAGTTATTCTGATAGTTGATGTTGATTTTATCCCTCAGCGTAGAAAGGAGAACATCATAAGCTGGGGCTCCGTGGGTGACGTTTTTATTCTCCACAGTTACCGATACTCTGAAGGTATCCTGCATCTCAACCTGAGAGGCGTCTTCATCTGATAAACCAAGCTGTGCAAAAATAAAATATGCAAAATATTGTAAAACTCTTCACACATACAGGATAGTTTTAAATTGCAACCTACCTCCTCAATTTCAAATCCCCTACAACTCCCTCCACCCCCCCTTAAACAAATCAAATATGACATTTTATCCCACTTTTAAGTTTAAATGGTAAACTCTCATCCTCAAACTGAATTTCATGTCATGCCCAAATGTAAATTTGTAACCGAAATAAAAACTGGCTTTACTCACCACAATTACATCGGTATTGATAACAATCTGAGGTGAAGTGACGAGGTATTTGTAATCATCTAGCTCAACAGATACTCCATTGATGTTCATGTTAACATTCACATTGATGAAATCCCCAGCTTGAAGGGCTTGGCCTTCAACAAGCTGAAAAACAACCTGGATGGTGAAAAGAAGAACATTTAGCTTAATACCCCTGGTATGTGAGGAAAGTTCTGGGCTCTTCTGGCTTATGTATGCAATCACACATTGGGCACACTTTCTGGCTTCATACACACAAGCTTTCTAGCTAATGCACACAAGTACACTTTCTGGCTTTATGCACACAAGTAAACATTCTGGCTCATGCACACAAGCACACTTTCTGCTTTCTGGCTTATGCACACAAGTACACATTCTAGCTTTATTTATGCACACAAGCACACTTCCTGGATTATGCACAGTTTGTTTGCACACAAGTACACTTTCTTGCTTCTGCTGCCCATATTGACTCATAATTAAGAGGTAGGAATGCACTAGTCCTAAAATCTTGGACAAAATTCCATGGGAGACCCCCGCTCAATGTTGGTGATTCTCATATTAATTATATCAGTGTCTTGTTAGCATTAAAGGGGGGGGGGTGGGGGTTAGGTTAAACGACTGAAAAATTGACAAGAACATTTGTTACCGTCATTTCCTATGAAATAAGGCACAGTGTCCCAACAATTTGGACCAAGATTGTAGAACTGGACTGAAGGCTATGTTACTTTTAATGAACATCCACATAACAGTCTTTGTTAATTTTTGGAAATTTCACAAGGCTGGGCATCCTGCAGTTCTCAATCTTCTAAAAAAAAAACTTTCTTACCAAACTTAACATAAATTCTTGCTAACATTCTTAAAATACTGTTTCCAAAGCAAAAAAAATAGTTTTGTTGAGAAAGGTAAAGATGTCATCAATTGTATTGGAGAGTTGGTCAACAGCATATGTTACATAACATAAGTAGGATTGAACAATTACCTTTAAAATTTGTGATTGGTCAACCACAAATGCTCTGACCTGAATGAGCAGTTTTAGTATAATTGAGATGAGTGTTATTTCCGTTTTAATAAAACATCATTCCATTAATAAATAAGGAAAGGGTATTCTCTGGTGTAAAATGTTGACTGCAGTAGTAGTGTAATACTTTTGGTATTAGTGATGTGAATCCTAATTAGCTTTGAGCAACGTGGGAAATTGTGACATCGCCATCTAGGCAAAATCATTTGATGTTCTGAACATTTATGATTTATATAACTAAATTCAGACAATGTTGTTACATAGTAACACATATGAGTGTCTTGCATAATATTTTTCCTTTTATTATTGATATATGTTGACAGATCCTGTTGCCATTGGTTACAACTCACTTGAAACTGAAGATCTGCAGGAGAGGAATCCATGTTAGTGATGTTTCCCAAGAACCAGTAAAGCGTCACACACTCCCCAATGCTTCTCTTGGAGAGGCCACCGCTAGTCCCGACAGTGATTCCATTGGACCCATTGGTGGAGGAGAAATCTGTGATGTTCGTGAAATCCGGATGACTTGAGATGACATCAGGGGTGTTTGCATCAAAGGCACATTGAATGAATGTGACTGCTAGGTTGTTGGAATACTCTGAGGAAATGGCTGTCGGGGTAAAAATTAAATATTTGTCATTCTTGTTACAAATTGTTATTTAGTTTCTATTTGTAATGGTGATGTCTGGCTATGCTAAAGTAATAATTGTATGAGGTTTAAAGGTTAAAATGAAACATGAACCATCTGGAAAGGAAACTGAAGTAATCCAGCTTTAAATTATAGAAGCATGGGCTCCCTCTCACCAGCAGCAAGTCATATGTATTTATATTATTTAAATAAAAGTCAGCAACAAAATTCTCACCCAAGTGGGCTAGAAGTCTGCTAGACTGGTCAGCCCAGTAGCTGTTATGTATGGGGTATCGATCAAACATGGGGAGGTCTGGGAAATTAACTTATGGCCTGGCTTTTTAAGTACAAACCAAACTTTGTTGTTCGTTTGGATTGCGAAGAATGCGTGCTATTAGAAGTAATGTCCCCACACTTTTCAAACTAGTGTGAACCAGCCTAGCTTGAGGGGGGGGGGGGAGGGGGAGCATAACATTTCCTATATGGAGGGGAAAACATAATTCAATATTTTTTATCAATATCACAATTTCATTTGGTTTGGGCAGGGAGGCAAGTTCCCCCAGACCTCTCCAGGGTTTTTGTTAAGAAATGGAGTAGGTGGGTCAAGATGAAAAGTAGGCGGGACCGTCTGTACGTCGGACGTGGG
>JAODFY010213542.1:0-10531 GCA_027580055.1 Paracaudina chilensis | reverse complement strand
CTGGGCCCTGTCATCTCACTACCAATCAGCGCCAGCATTGCCTATTGTTTATGCCTGGGCCCTGTCATCTCACTACCGATCGGCGCCTGTGTTGCCTATTGTTTATGCCAGGGCCCTGTCATCTCACTACAGATCAGCACCAGCAATGCCTGTTGTTTGTGCATGGGCCCTGTCATCTCACTACAGATCAGCGCCATTGTTGGTTGTTGTTTATGCCGGGGCCCTGTCATCTCACTACTGTTCGGTGCAAGCTTTGGCTGTTGTGATGCCTGGGCCCTGTCAAGTCACTAAAGATCAGCGTCAGCATTGCCTGTTGTTTATGCCTGGGCCCTATCATCTCTCTACCAATCAGCGTCAGCGTTGCCGCCTGTTTATGCCTGGGCCCTGTCATCTCACTACTAATCAGTGCCAGCATTGCCTGTTGTTTATGCCTGGGCCCTGTCATCTCACTACTAATCAGTGCCACCGTTGCCTGTTATTTATGCATGGCCCCATCGTCTCACTACCAATCAGTAGAATGAATGTAATGTATGTGAGCTAATATTGGGGCATGAGCTTCTATCAGAATGAATATGGTATGTCACCTTTATCTCCAGGGTTTTGCCGGTGTCTACAATCTCTTGAAGCCCTGGCAAACTGACCCCTACTGATGTACCCTAGATGAAGACAAACAAAAAGAGACCTCTACTTACAAGAAAAAGAAATTATATGTGGGGGGCATAGACATACAAGGTGGGGGGGCAGACTGCCCCAAAAATTTTTCTAGTGGACTCAAGATTGGGGCAGGCGTCACAAATATTTCGGGCAGCCTTTTGTTGGAGAAATTTTTAGTGTGCCCAAATTTATCTCGGAATTTTCCTCAAAAAATCAATTGACCGCATTTAGTGTTATAATTTTGTGACGTCACAAAATATAAAGAAAATTTGAAAAATAGAATCAAAATATCAATTTGCCGATTTTTAATATGCAGTAAACTTGCCCCGTTGCCCGATTTTTTTTTTTGTAATTCGGCCCGAAAATTCAATGAGAAGCATCCATTTTGTTGCGTGTTATGATGTTTTGTGATAGCTACATAGGCATACGAGGCAGGATTCGGGCTTGAAAATCGGAAACGAGCCATATCAATATTGGGCAGCATAGGAACCATGCAGCATGCCATTTTATAGGGCCTATGCTGCAGGTAGTATCGTGCCCGAATTTCTCTCAAATTATATAAATGCAAATTTCGAGCCTGTGAAGTGCCATTTCCTGCAATCTAAATGGAAGTTCTTTTTTAAAAAATTCGGTACGGTCCACGTCAACCTATGGTGGCGCTCCGCTTAGATAGTCTTTCGGGCACAGTTTCAGTGGACTCGAGATTGGAGCAGTTGTCACGAAAATTTCGGGCAGCCATTTGTTGGAGAAATTTTTCTGCAGGATTTTAATACGGTATGCAGTAGGCAGTAGTGTGCCCGAATCTCTCTCAACATTTTGCCTGGAAAAAATCAGTTGAAAGCATTTTGTATTATACTTTTGTGGTATTTATTATAATTTTGAGCCTGTGAAGTGCTGTTTCCTGCAATCTGAGAGGTAGTTCTTTTTGAAAAATGTTTGGTGCGCTTCGCGCCCACTCTGCTTAGATAGTCTTTCGGGCAGCGTTAAAAAATTCAGGGCAAGAAATCCTCTGCCCCCCAAAATGGAAATGCTCCCGTACACCTATAGCCATACACGATATGATCATGCTACTAACAGAGCTCAGTGGTCTCATTGTCACACACAGAACTATAGAACTTGTCAGTTGACAGCAGATGAAAGTTTTCTGGGGTTGCCGGCTGCCAGTTCTCCGGCTATAAACACAAAATATTGCATTTTATTTGCAAACCCATGGAGTGTTACTAACAAATGGGGGGGGGGGGGTAGCAAAATTATGGGAACCCATGGGGGCGCTCCACTAAGATAGTTGTTTTTGCCTAATATTGTTTTGGGTATTCAGCAAAATGGATCTCACACCTCCCTACAAGAAGTGGTCTAGCTATGCCCCTGTAAAGTTATATAATATAATAGTAAAACCCAGCTCTGCAGCATGAGAGTTACTTTAACCTCCTTGAAATAGTCACAAGTACAGGTACTTGTTAGATTGAAATGAAAGTCAAGTAGCATTTATAAGCTTGATGGAAGCATCAGAACACTTGCTGAAGTAGGTGATATTTAATGTACACTTGTAAGTACATGTAAGGATGGTGGTACAGTGGTGTACACAGCATAGTGGTGCATATTAGAGTGGTGTACACAGTACACAGTGGTGTATACATACATTGTACACAGTATACTCATACAGTTGTGTACAAATTTGTTCAGTACATTAAACACATTAACATATGATTTCCTGTGTAAATTTAGGCATTTTCATGAATTTTCACTAGACCCTACTAGCCTAGCTTTCTTAACCCCCTCCCAAGAAAAAGGGTCTACAGTAAAACATGATTTTTAGCCCAATTCTTGACACCATGTTTATCAGGGTTTGTATAGTTGTTTGATATTAACCTTGACATAATACTGTTTGAATTCTTAATAAACCATATGTACATATATTTGTATCTAAGTTATTAATACACTGTACATATATTCAGTGTATACTATATGGGCAGTTTTCAAAAGTGTGCTACGGTTTGGGGTGGATAGGTGATTCAAAAAACAAATATGACAAAAATTCAAATTTTTAGACTGAATAAAAACAAACAGTTTGCTTAATAGGTAAACAGATGTTAACTCTTTTGATCTTTCTGTTGCTAAAATATTCACTTAACCGCCCCCCCCCCCAAAAAAAATGCAAAGCCAAGCCACTAATCCGCTAAAATTAACATCTTGAAAACCAGAGCGGCTCTGTTAAATAACCTCCACTCATTGTGAAACAGGAGGGAAAACTTCCCCAAGCAAATACAAGGATGAACCTCGCCATGAAAAAAAAATAATGCAGTATTTGCATGGAATGCTTGAACCCTTGGAACAAGTTTAATTGCCCACTTGAGGCCTGTTAGAATCCCCTAGAAGCAAAAAAATACAATAAATACTAATATTACTGCCCTAACAACCTGAAATAAATCTGTACAATAAGGTCTAGTTAAGGTGTTTGCTTCAGGGTAAGCTTCATAAATTCCATTGTGTGGGAATTTAATATAAAACACAATGGAATTTGATTTTTGTAAGGTTAAGTTAGGAATAGTTTCATTTTCTGCATTCACACACCCACAAACAACATAATGAATACATTGGGTCACAGTTCATGAGACATTGAACATGTCTAGGGTAATAAAAATGTTATCGTAATGTTATTATGGTGAGCAACTTGTAACTACTGTATATACTGTGCAGTTGTTTGTGTTGACCTGTACTTTTTGTTTTTGTGCCTGGCACAAATGCCAAGTAAAAATCCACAACTGGAAACTAACCAATAAACCAAAGATGATAATTGCTCTTGTATTTAAGCAATAACAAGGGAACAATATACTGGAGGTGTTAGTTGTGGGGAGGGGGTGGCTGGGGAGGTAGGCTGAGAGTTACAGATTTGTTTCATGCTGTATACTATCACTGAAAATAAATTCAAAGCTCCAGGTTCCTAGAAAACATTGGGGGCCATCATTCAAAACAAGAATATGACTTACACAAAAGAAATAGGTCCTCCAAGAAAAACTCCTGCATGTGTACTAAATCACGTTCCATTGAATTCATTCTCTGTATCACCCCAAAGTGACATAATTTAGTCAACCCCTCCTCCCAACAGGTATGTAAAGAAGGCAATTAGACAAATCCATGTTACAGTTCACTAACTCACAAAGATATGTGCACAAAGGTAATTCAACTGTCAAGGAAGTGGGAAGGTTTGGTTTAGTTTGTGACAAAAGGTGTCTTCCTTTCTTTTGGTTAGACAATTTTGTATGGACTGATCATGTCGAACACTTAAATACACTCCAGTGTCTGAGATAGACCCATGTACTGTATGTTACAGGGAGTGCTACATTTACATTAAAAGGGCTAGTGTACTCATAGGCATTATGGAGCACCAATTTGGCAATCCAGGAGAAAGACACCACCAGGGTGAGAACACTGTTGATGATTGTCAATGTGTGGAAGGAAATTTAGAGGAGGACTTCTTTACGGTAAGGTGTAAATGTATTCAGTTTGACCTGATCCATGCACTTTCACTATAACTGTGCAGATTGTATAATTGGGAAAATATTTATGCAGGTTGGTTAAAATTGATGGGGGGGGGGGGCACTGGATGGAATCATCTATGTAAAATGAGGTCCTTCTCAGTCTGCCTGGCATCATTGGATGTATTTTTCATCTGGGCAGTATTAAAAACTTGTTTTATTTTGGGTCTCTTGTTAGTGGATTGCTTTCTTGCAAACACATGAGGAATCCTCCTTTCTGCCAAATATTGACTTAATAACGGGAGGCTTTAGATTGTACTGTTCTGCTGATCAACCTTTTGGGGTAGGTGTCTGATCCTTCAAGGACAATAAAGATTGAAATGTGGATGCTTAGAGTGAGGGACCATCACGCAACCCCAAATTTCCCTTTCCATATACTGTACGATAATGAGGCACATTTTGGAGTCAATGGTGGACAAAGTGATTCATAACCAGTAAGTGAGTTTTCAATGATTTCAAGAGTGATTTCTGTTCAATAAGATTTGTTATGTGTCCGTGCTGTGTATGATGGGAACATGTCTGAGGTCAGCTACGTTGCCTACCTGTAGTGATACTGCATGTGTAGTGACTTCTGTGACCTGTCTGTGCTGTGTATAAGAGGAACATGTCAGAGGTCAGCTACGCTGCCTATGTGTACTGATACTGCATTGTGTATCTCAAATGGGAACAAGACCTTAGTTGATTAAAATAGTAATGGTATTATAAATTGTTTGATGCCTCCAGAGTTTCAGTTCTTGGAAGATGAGGAGGATGAAAGTGACGGAGACGGAGAGGGACCGCAAATCAGAGCGAGATGAGGTGGAGGAATCGGAGGAGAAACTGAAGAGAAGAAAAAGCAAAACATTCCGAGAAATAGTCGAAGAAAAGTGAGTTATATCAATCAATCAAATCAGTATGTGTCTGGAGCCTTATGTTACAAATGATAAAAGTTGTTTTATATATAAATGCCTCTCAGGTTATACTAGTTTTAGATGAAGAGTTTATCAGCATGCATGTTATCTCAGTTGAACCCACCTCGTGTTTGGTTCATATTAACCATGTTGAGTAGCATATCTGCATTGATTTTGGAAAAGGTCAAAGGTCATTTGAGGTCAATAAGGTCAAGCACTGAAAAACTTTACCAGGGTACTTAAAGCTGTCCCAAGTTGGATTAACCTCATACTTGGTTTACATTTTCCCACATCAGGTAGGTGATCCTCATTAATTTTTAAGAGGACAAGGGTCATAACAGACCAAAATAAGAGGAATATAAGTGATGACCAAAATAAGAGGAATACCAAGTGATGACCAAAATAAGAGGAATATTTACTGAGTGATGACCAAAATGAGAGTGGGGATGAGTATGGGCACATATCATTTGTTAGGCTACATGTATGCATACTTTAGAATAATAATATTTTGGTCCATTTTAGGCATTTGACCAATAGGTCATACCGAAAGTCGTTCACTTTAATATGTTCAATATCTTGATCGCTCCGTTCACCATATTCTGTACGTACTAGTACCCTTTAATGTTCTGCACAAACTTTGGTGCCCTCATTATACCATGTAAACATGAACAAATTCTAAGACTACTGCATGGGTTGCCATTGTAGGTATTATCCAACAGGCTATTAGGATTTTCTGATATTAACCAAAATAACCATGTCTACACTTTTATTTCCTCTTTCCTCTATTTATAAGTGCTTATTACAAGTATTCATAATAATAAGACTTCTCTGATTTAAAGTAGCTTTTTAAATATGTACTCAAGTGTCCTTGAATTATATTGGAATTAGAGAACTTCAAAAGGTGAGCTCCCCCTGTTCAAGCAACCAGTGAATTAATGTGCAATCTGTATAACTTATCATGCCATGTGTACATTTGCAAATGATATGAAATGGTTGGAATCATTTAATTTGGTTAAAATTGTTAGAACTGTATATGAAGTCTCTATTTTTGCCTTAAAATCGCCCCCCCCCATCGAACTGTTTACAAACCATTGTCCTTCAAAGATGAGTGTCAATACGAACACCGATCATCGGCCCATTGAATGCACCTGTGAAACACTGCCCTCGTGACAAATTATGAATTCCTTAACAATGACGGGAACTCTGCTCTTTCTCTGAATATAAATATTTGTTTATTGTCTCATTGTTTGCACATTGAGCGTGGAGTGTGTATATTTGTGATGGTGTCCGTGCATTGCAAGGGGCATCAGCTCCAGCCTGTTATGGTGTCTGCTACAGTATGCCTGGTTCAAGTGAATACAATTCATGAATTAGATTGGAGTGCTGCATTGCTTGTCTTGTGGGAGTGCAATGCTTGTCTTGTGGGTGATTCTGCGTAGGCCGGTGTTTTATGACGAACTTTTCCCCCTAGATCTGTAACCTTGCATTGTCTGTTTGGTTTATAAGAAAATAAATACTTACACGCTGACTGTTTAAAAAAATGTGTGCCTCTTGGTATGTTTGCCTTGTACTCTGCCAGCTTGTACATTGTTTACTTTTAAATTTTCGCACAGAGAAATTGTGGGCAAATGTTATTGTAATTGACCCAATTTTAATTTTGAGTGTCTAGTCTTGCCCTTGGTATTTAACCACTTTTGAGGCTTTTCGGCAGAGTATTACTTTTGTGTTCCTCAGGCCATTCATAAGCCACCTTTACGATGATATTTGAAGCTGTCAATTAATTAGTGATTTGTATCTAAAATTTTGAAAACAAAAATATTAAAAATCATATCAGATAACAGTAATGCATTAATGGCTGCCTAGAAGCATGTATAGTCAGATTAAGAATACTTCAGTCCCCTGACACAATCAGTTGAGATTTTACAAAATACTGAAGCAGGTCTGTACAGCAACATTCTAGGCAGACAGCATATTCATTCTAATAGAGAATTCTAGGCAGACAGCATATTCATTCTAATAGAGAAGGCTTGTGTCCTAATAGTAACACACATGCAGTTTTGTCAACTTTCTGTTTTATTACACCCTTGAAATAACACTTAATCTACTAAAGACAGCCAACGCTGTCGCCGATCTGTAGTGAATTGACGGGGCCCATGGTAACCATCGGTTTGGCTTTAATAAGTTGTAAAGACTTCGCTGTGTTTTTTCAAGGTTCAAGAAGATGTAGCGTTTATGAAATTTATTTTAACATGTTACTGTATGTAAAGGTTTCATTATTATAATGGGCTGCACAGTTCCTGTATGGCACATTTCATTCACCCTCAAAGTTCATGACACCATCAACATGCACTTTCCTGGTAAAATTGTTATCATAATATTATGATGGTGAACATTGTATGCACAGTTAACTGTGCCCTGATATTTCATGCCCTGATGTATACAGTACCATGTACAAGCTCGCATGTGGAAGCTAAAGAGTATACGCCATGCTTTTCTTGCTGTTGTGATTTAGCAATTTGCTGAAGGTGTTACAGAGCTTGTATAAAGATACAAGGGACAGCCCAAACATGGTATTCATCAAGTATCCAGACCCCAGGGTCCTGGGACACTTTGGTATTTCTTGTGTATTAAAGCTGCTTTGTGTAAGCATATATTACAACACAGAAACAATTTATGGGGGACTGGGACCTCAAGATAATAAACACCCTGCTGAAATAGCATGACAGTTTCCCCCTCCCCCTATACCCCCAGCCCTGATGATTCCCACCAAGATTTCAATCATTGTTTCCATTCTCCATTGAGTGATAGCTAACTTATGAAACCTTGCCAAAAGGAATCTATGCAGTCACTATGTATGGTGGTGTATGTTTTTATTGTATTTTAATTCCCACATTCTTGTTTTCATTGTAGGCAGAGAAGGGAGAAATTTCTACAGAGCGGAGCAGTGGACCAAAGTTCCTTTGACTCTGGGGAAATTGTGCAAATACTTGCAGACTTGCCATCAACTAACCTCGATTCGGATAATGAACAAGAACAGAAATCCCCACCCCCACTGACTGAAACAAAACTCCAGCCAGAGCGGTTCAGCAATGGGGCAGATGAGCCTGACCGTAGCAAGGAGGTATGCAGGGGGTAGAATGGATGGGGCATTATGCTTAATAGTTAATCATTGGTTAATTTGTTAATGGTTAATCATGGTTAATCCATTAATGGTTAATCATGTTTAATCCATTGGTTAAACCTTTAATGGTTTTTATGGTTAATCTGTCAATTATTAATCATGGTCAATATATTAATGGTTAATCATTGTTAATCATTTAATGGTTAACACTGAACCATAGTTAAACCTTTAGAGGTTATCATGGTTAATCTGTCAATGGTTAATCCTTTAATGGTTAATCATTGTTAATCATTCAATGGTTAACCATAGTAAAACCTTTAGTGGTTATCATGGTTAATCTGTCAATGTTTAATCATGGTTAATCCTTCAATATTTAATCATTGTTAATCATTTAATGGTTAATCATGGTTAAACCTTTAATGGTTAATCATGGTTAATCCTTAAATGGTTAATCATGGTGTTTTTATGGAAATTATCTTCATTTGAGAGAAGCTTGTCCATGCAGGTAGTTGATGATCCAGTGTTGACTGTCAGTGCCTAATATGTATACCACTCATATCACATCATTGCTACATTCATATTTCAATAGTTGACACAACCAATCATTTATAGAAGATGGCAGTATATAAAATATAAGCTTGTGTACAAGGCCATATAGACCTTTAGCAAAAATGAATGAAGTACAGAGATCTCAAAGTGCCGTCATGTCAATTATCTCAACATATCAACACCTTGTTGGAGGAAGTTGACTTGTCGAGATATACTATTACCACATAATGCTGAACAAAGTTGTCAAGATAAATTACTCACAATGATGACATATTATTGAAAGAAGTCAACTTGTTGAGATAAATTATCTCACCATGTCACACAATATTGACAGAAGTCTAATTGTCGAGATAAATTCTCACCATGATAAATTCTCACCATGATAAATTCTCACCATGATGACACAACAAGTCCACTTGTCAAGATTAATTATCTCACCATGATGACATAATGTTGAAAGAAGTCCACAAAATAGTGAAATAATATAAGTAGGATGCCAGCATGGCGAGATATTTTATCTTGACGATGTCTAGGATGTCATAGTGGTTGTCAACTTCTTTCAGGAGGATGGTGAGGATGATGAGATCATTCATCTCGTCATCATGACATCTGCTTTGGCACTTTGAGGGCTACCTAAAAAGTTACAGATATTTAGCTTGCCTGCTTGTGTATATTGATCAGATCAACAGCAAAACGGATAGGGGCTATAAATATAAACAAGCAATACGGATTCATTTCTTGTTTGTTATACATTTTGTTTCGGAACCATTAAATGACAATGTATTTAACCTACATCTCTCTGCAGTATACATATATGTACCATTTGTTTAATATGATATAGCTTATACGGAGATCGAACACCCTCCCATCCAATTACCCCAATCGAGCACCAACAATGAAAAGGGTCCCCCCGCCTGTGAAGCCCAAACCGAGGTCCAGAAACGGAAGTCTGTATAGTCGCAGCAATAGCGTTAGTATGATGCATGTCAACTTTGCTGTGCCCACCTCTGGTTAATAACTCTCTGCCATCATTATATGCACCTTATTTTTTGGCTTCTATACCCTTTTGCCAATTATGTATTCTTGTAACTCCTTTCTTGTCACGTTGAATCAGTTTTGGCATAGCTTCTTTCTTATTCGGTTCGTGTTGGGATATTTGTCACCTCTTTGGTTTGGTGGATGTGTGGTCTTTCCTAATCTAACAATGTGATTTGACAACTACTAACACCCTCTCCAACCCTGCAAACATTTCTGGTTGGGTTTGCTTTACCGACCTACTCGTTTATTGCCTTCTTCAAAAGCCTGGACACCTGTATCCCACCCTATTTTGTTTGCTGCTACTCTGGTTGCCTGTACCCTCAGTGGCAGTTCTCCCCCAGATTTTTCCAATCCCTTCAGTTGCCTCACCCCCCCCCCCAGATTTTTTTACTCATCCAAAAAATAAAGTGCTGGTAATGAACATTTCGAGAGGATGTATTAATTAAAAATGATAAATGAATATTGTATTTTCATTGCCACCACTCTTATTTTGGGAGGGGAAAATGGGGATGGGGAGGCCATACAGTACCGTTACCGTATAATGCCCGTACATTATCGTTGCCGAAAAAATCTGCGTTTCTCCGCGTTTTGTAACGAAATTTGACGAACGTTCAACGCAATGCAACGTTATTCAACGATATTCTACTAGGGAAAAATCGTACATTAAATTCATGCCATGACAACGATGCGTATAATCCTCAATTAACAGCCGAATTTTCGCGGGTTTTGCGGTCAGTTTATGA
>JAODFY010213432.1:0-10532 GCA_027580055.1 Paracaudina chilensis | reverse complement strand
GACATGTTTAACGTTTTAACGACGTGCCTTTATGTATAACATGAGACTAACCATTATAATATACGATTAACCATTAACTCACGTTATCACAAATATTCCTAAATTATGCATTCTATTTAGCCTTTGGAACATATTTTGTTTTAGGCACTTTATTTATGTGTATGGTGAAGAGAATACGAAGCATAAATAAATCCGAAATACAAAACGATATACATTACATATGAATTCTATGTGTTTAATTGCATTTCTGTGGAAATTATTTTATGATAATTAGGCCTATGTTGGAGTGAGCGCGTTTATGTAAAGTAGGTATTAGGTAAGGAAGAGTAATACCATTTAATTTCATTCTGCCAATGAAGAGACACATAATACATACCAGTACGATATAGAAACCACATGTAACACTGTCAAATTTGAACCAAACATTCACGTTATGTGTGTGTTATAGGTAGCCTTGTTGTAGCCTTGTTATATCATCGACACGAAATCACTTATTCTGTCAACATTTTTTAATTATAGTATTATCTGATTTGGGGGAGTTATTTCACCATGCGTTTTTTATTCCTTCCGTGCATAGTACGTTAATTGCGTAAGACAACTATTATACACACTCATTAGCAATGTATACCGTCGGACGTTTGCGTAACATTTAGATTTAGGCCATTTTAGGAGCTTAAATCAAAATAATACATCCCTTTAACCTACAGTATACCCACTGAAACACCAGCCGTCTACGGGTTGGCCGTATGGGTCATAACGTAGGTCTTATAGCTGCAACTCGTTGTAATATTCATTGTTGTATCCATTCTGTTGTGCAGTCAAAGTTGAATTCAGATCCATATAGTTATATTTCAACGCGTACAGAACTTCAACACGTCCAAGTTGCAACGCGTTGGGGAAGTTGTCCAATACGTAATGTATGCACAGAAGTCTGATTTGGGTGGTTTGATTGGTTTGTATAAGTGGCTACGCCGTTGCAGCTCCACGTTATGAAACATACGGTCGTGTGGTTCAGTATCGTGTTCATACAGCGGACGGTGAGCAACCATCCAGTCTATCGCGTATTTGTCTTTGGCCCCGGTTTAATTAACGGTTTAATTAACGAAAGGCTTTTTAAGGGAAATACTATAAAACGCAGTAGGAAATACTTTGTCATTTCTGGATAACGGTGAAAAACAGACAAAATCCGTCTTTTCGGGAATGACAAGATAAGACCGACGAAGAGGCTTTCAGACTAACCCATGTTATGTTTCCTTTGTGTGTTTTGTGTGGTATTCCCATAATGTCTGTGTGGTCATTCAAAATTATATTCAAATAGTGAAATTGCACCACTTAACTTCAATTTATTAACCGAAAGTGCCATAATTTAACATTGAAGAATCGAACACGTTAATAACCTAGATTATCGTTAACAAGAAAAACGAAATAAAAAGTACCACAAATCACTCCAGAAAAACTACAACGACAAATATCAATAAACGTACCGTGCATCGTAGCCTACACTCTAAAAACACAATTTAATCAGGAAACTGGTCACCGGTTATCCAACATATTTCTGGTTATAAGCAAACGACATATTCTTTGTTTTCCTATTAACTCGAATTTGGTTAATTTGAAACATATCAATGATATCATGGTTAAATATAAACAGGAAAGTATATATTTTTTAACCAGGAGAGCGTTGGATAACCGGTGACCAGTTTCCTGGTTAAACTTAACCAGTGTGTTTTTAGAGTGTTACCACAAACGATACCGCGTGGTCCGAAATTGCCGCGTACTTCTCGGCCACCGTACTCTAACGATAGACCATGCTCTGATAAACACCTGTGTAAAACAAGAGAATAAAAAAAAACGTATAGCTTTCAAATTGACGACCTCTAACCTAACAAAAAATACATCCCATCCTATTGACAAATAATACAAAGTACAGTATGCCCGACACATGTCGTGTGCAGCTTACACAGTGGGACGGGCAAACATCGGGTCCACCGCGTATAGTCGTATTTTGCCCCGGTTTAATTACCGAAAGGCTTATAATACTATAGTCTTTATAACACACATATCGTGACCTTTGTGTTTCGTGTGGTACTCTAATAAGGACTGTTTTGTAAAAAGGTTGTGTATTTACTTACCTTCACTGAGAGCACTGAAACACAGCACAAATCCGACTGAACACTATTACAGTACGTGCAAGCAGACGGCAAAGGCGAATATGGCAGGTAAGCTAACTCACGTTCATTCATACCTAGTTACAATTCTACAATCTGATTGGTCAATTATAGTAAGCTGACCGTGGGTTAAAATGGATAATAATTTAGTTTAGTAAATAAGGATCAAAGAGAAGAAAAGACCATGTACCCCAGAAAACACTAAATTCTCCCACAAACAGCAATAAAACTATCAACAGCATTCTTAAAAGCATTCACACTGCTTGGTAAAACAATCGATCCAGGCAAAGCATTCCATTCATCACTCACTCTATGTGAATCCATGGACTATTTTTTTTTACTTGTCCATTCCGACTGTACTGAAAATTGTCACCATTCCTATACATGCACCACCTTGCATTTCTCAATCATCAATCATATTGCTTTTGAAATTTTATTCTCTGTTGAACATAATTCTTCTAAGACTTGTCGCGCTCAACGAACGTATACTATGGCACGGTATGGTATGGTTTACTGTTAATATAAAGAAAAACAGAAAATATATGAGTCATTATAAGGGCTTAACACATAAATAAGCATAAGCACCATAAACACCATCCGAACTATTTACATCCTAAACCCTGTTCACATTGGCTTTAAAATACTGTAGCTCACAATTGCCGCCATATACCCCTTAAAGCAAGAAGACTTGTAGGTCGCTGGCGTGACCCAATCGATTAACCTTAACCTGGGCACGCCATTAATAAACCCCCTTAGTCATTACAACCACTTTACTAACGTGGTAACACACGAGTTGATGCGCTGTGCTATGGAAAACAATACACTTTATCACAATGAGGACTCGACTTCTTATTAAAGAGCGGCCTATATAGGCGCTACAGGTGTATTTTCCTTCAGTTTCCCAAGGAACGCCGTACACCGAACCTTCGTTTCGAGCTCCGGTGTTGGAAAATCTAGCAGAAATTGCAGATAAAGTTGGCTTGAAAATTAACAAAAATGACTTGGAAGCCTACCATGAGCTCATCAAAGAAACTTGTGACGCATTCAGTGACCTAGACATCTTGCCTGAGCCGACATTACCAACAAAATATCCAAGGACACCGGGACATAGACCGACACCGGAAGAGAATACCCTCAACGCGTGGTAAGTCCCGGCAGGTCCATTCTAAATCTCGACAGGTCCATTCTAAATCTCGACAGGTCCATTCTAAGTCCCGACAGGTCCATTCTGTACTTTATTTTGAATGTTTTTAGTTTCGTTATAGTTTTGGTTCTGCCACATTTAGATTAGCCTAAAGGTTATGCGATAATATATATTCACCGTAAATGTTTTTACTTGTGTGCTTATGATTGTTAGAAACTGCTCTAGTATATTTAATTATCCAGCTGTGTGAGGCCAGCTGCGAGGGTGTAGTTACTATTTTTCCAAATACAATAGTGTAAATGTAATAAGTAATGCAAACTATATCAAAGGATTATCTATCAGGGTTTCGCGGTTTCATGATTTCAAAAGTTGATCACATAGGATTAGTTTGCAAGAATGAAACTTATGGGGTTTTCTTATTTTGATGTGTGTAACTTGTTATTTAGGTACTGGAAAACCGACATCAGAGGTTCTGGGTCAGGTAAACTCGCCGGCAAATCGGTAGCAGTGAAGGATAACATCGCTGTAGCAGGAGTGCCTATGATGGTCGGATGCGCCGCACTCGAGGGTTACGTCCCGGAATATGATGCTACCGTAGTAACCAGGATTCTTGATCAAGGTAAATGAAGTGCTTGTTCACATTAAATCATCATTTTCAGCAATGCACGCCTCGTAATAAATAATATATAGTGTTTTTTTTTTTTAATTTGTAAGATTATATAATCTTGAAAATTGCTTTGTACGTAGTACAAATGTAAGCTATCATGAAAAAAAAAACTTGAAATTGATTTCACAGGGAGTTTTCTGTGCCGTGTAAGAGCATGGTTTTTTTCTTTCTGATTTAGGATACGTACGTATTAATTTATCTGTTAATGGTACGGTGTATGTTGAACCATGAAATGTGCATATTTCATGCACATATGACAATGCAATTTCACACTAAAATGCTGAAATATGATGGATTCATGCCATATTTGAGCTCAGTTTTTATGCCTATAATATTATTGAGCAAGCTTGCAGGTTCGACGTAAATTTCGTAAAAACAATAACTTTGTAACGAAAACTACACTACTTACAAAGCGTCTCATAATTACTAAGTTTAATAGACCTTAATATATTGTGAATATTATGACAAATGGAACTGTCGACCATTCTGTTTGATGGAAAATGCCGGAAAAGACGGAAACGACAGTTGTGATTCAATAAGTAATGTTCCTGACTAAATGTCGCCCCAGCGTAAAATAAATACATACTGTGCATAAATACATACTGTACATACATTGTATCCTTTGAATTAACCTTCACAATGACAGCTTTGCAAACAACCTCGGTTACAAAATAAATATACACAACAAAAGAGCACTTTTTTTTCAACCCTTGCCTGATCGAGTACGAAATTTTTATTATCAGTAGTATTATGTTTATGCAAATATCAATACATGCAAAAGATATGTAACTAATGTTTGTTTACTATATTATGTAGACAAATAGCGCTATTACGTATGAGCTTAAAAGACCAAGGGACATGTAAACGTGGCTTCAGTTATTCTGGTACCTTATATGTAGTACATTAAGGAAATCCAAACTCCAGACCGATTTTAAGTCGATATGTTTATGAAAATAAGACACATCTGCTATTGCGCAACATATCTTGTGACGTGGAGGGGGGAACCGTGGGAACCTGTCTAATACAAAATCAGTGCAAAACATATACTTTTGAAAACCGTGTAACATACGAATTAAGACTTGGATCTGAATAATAACTTGCATAATTGTGCAAAAGATATGAAAGAAGAAATTCATACCTTCCGTCTTTCTCCTATCAATGTACAAAATTACAGCATTTACTGTGTAGAGCATATGAGCGGCCTTCGCATCGTTCCCCCCGTGACGTGTCAATGAAGGTGACATTTCTTAGTAGTAAATTGAAATAACTCAACAAGGCAACATGCGTGAATCTCGAGATTTTGTGTGCAGGGTTTTGAAATATCCTCCTCCATTTTGTTCCGATGTTATATTTATTTGCATCAATATTGTACATATGTGCAAATAAAGTAATTCATTTCAAAATATGCGAAGTTGGTATGAACGATATATATTTGGATAATCAACCGTATGATTATTGTAATATTGTTACTTCCAGGATCTCAAAAAGACTCGCTAAAACACTTTTTAATGTATTTGTGGGGCGTTGTGTGTGAAAGGGTGGAAAACATAAAAATCCGTCTTTTCGGGCTGGTTTCCAGAAATGACAAAGTATTTCCAGACCCGTTACTGGCTTCTTTCATGCAGTAGGTCCGCCCCTCGAAATCTACCTTAAACGTAGTGAGTAGTTATATCCCAATAATTGAGGGCGGTTTGCAAGCGCAATTTTTAACCTGTGATTAAAATAAGCTCTTGATTACATAGGTGGACATATCCTAGGGAAGTCTGCATGCGAGAGTTTGTGTGCATCCGGGGGTAGCTCTACCAGCAACAAGGGACCAGTGAGGAACCACCATAACCCACGACACAGTGCAGGAGGATCTAGTTCAGGGAGCGCTACTCTGGTAAGAAGTGGAGGCAATTCCAGTTCAACGAGATCCTATAAACGTATCGTTTAAATTTTATATTTATAGGACATTCAACTAAGATAATTTCACAATGGAACTTAAGATTACCTAGATGTTGGATGGTCCTCGAATCGGGGTGTGACAAATTCCGCCGTCGATTCATTCATGAATCAGGAATTGACTGAGGGTGCCAAATTGTTAATTGTTCGTCAGGTTTGGTGTAACTCCTTTATTTTATGTTAAACGTTACATATTAATTAAGCAGTGGTGAATTGACACCAGTGAGTATGTTGGATATTAATACGGCGATGAAGGCCTTACATGTTCATTTCTGCTAGCACAAAATAAATGAAGTAAAGCTGGTCTGGAGGGGCAACTTGATGCCAAGTAAATGACGACAGGACCAAGCAGCTCAGTTTTATCAGAATTATCCAGACGTAACAACCTCAGACCATCAACCAGGTATCACTGTTACACAACGGTAGCAGAGCCGCTCGTTCATCTGGCCAACCAACCTTCTTCTACCCTCTAAGTAGCATGCTTTTTTTCAGATGCACAAACATGACTTCTTCAATACACAAGCTTATCAGAAAGGAACGCCAAAAGGACCACATTTATGCCAAAAGGACCACACATTTATGTTGCTATTGTGAAAGTTTAGTCTGTTAGTGTATAAATATATGCTGCTAATGTAAAAATATATGCTGCTAATGTAAAAATATATGCTGTTAATCTTAAAATATATGTTGTTATTATAAAAAATATATGCTGTTAATGTAAACTCTTGGTTCTTTTACTTTAATTAATTTTTGCACTGTTCACCAAATCTAATTTAGTCAAATACCAAGTACGTTTTGTGTTTACCTGCTAACAATGTGTTTCTTTTTGTAACAGGTCGCTGCTGGGGAGGTTGACCTCGCTCTGGGGAGTGACCAGGGAGGTTCTGTACGTATACCGGCCTCTTGGTGTGGTGTCGTCGGATTGAAGCCAACCTTTGGTCTAGTACCTTACACGGGGGCCATGGCCTGTGAACCTTCCGTGGATCACCTTGGACCAATCGCAAAGACCGTTCAGCAATGTGCCCTCTTTCTAGAAGTATGAAACATGGTGTATGTGTGTATACATAATTGGTAAAGCTTAATGGATGGAAACCACTCCCGGACAACCACCCAACCAACCGGATAGTACTTCGACGAAGAAGTAGTACCTAACATTATATATTATAGGACTATCAGCGTAGAGAATCATATTGATTGTATTATACAAACTATGGTGAACATTCTCTAGCTTATGGGACGTCATTGATATCATTTGCGCGCGTTACTTGAGGCTTATTTATGGGGTTATCATTACGCTGTAGATTGAGATCATTTGCGAGCGTTACTTGAGGCTATTTATGGTGTTATCATTACGCGGTAGATTGAGATCATTTGCACGCCTTACTTGAGGCTTATTTATGGGATTGCATTGCCTGGTATAGACTGGGATCATGTACGCGGGTTAATTTAATTGAGCAAGGGGATACTGCAATATAAAACATTTATATATATAAACTAGAACAAAAACACAGTTTAACCCGATTACATCAGTCCCCAGATCAGAGATCCGACACTCTCGGTCAAGCGTAATAGCGCGAAACACATCCTCTTAGTTTCCACGTATAACATGCTGTGTTCAAGAGGCTGATAATAACCGCGCCCAATTGAAGCTCTTTGCTTGGCTTCAGTTAATCTAGCTCGACAAATTGCTAGTGGTTAGAGCAGGCCTTCTCAACTGGCGGCGCGCGCGCCACTTGTGGCGCTTGGAGGCAGTCCAAGTTGCGCGCGGCGGACTGGCATAAAAAAATTAACAAATGAAAAAAAAAGGGGGGGAATACAACTTAACAGAAACAAGGACAGACAGTGGAATATTTTTATTAATTTTCTGGCTTTCAATACAAGCTTTAAAATGCGCAAAACCCGTAGGCCCCGTACTCCCTGCATTCATCACTCACACCAGGGACCAGGTCAGAAAACACCGTGTATTTATTTTTAGATTGCTCCGCGCTGCAATGCAGTATATTTTTGTACTGCATTGCAGCATCAGAGCGAAAACATTAGTGTTTGGTGATTGTGATAATACAGCTATTAATAGCTTTGGACTACCACTCTAACACAGGGGTATACATATGTATCTACGAAAAAAATAATTAAACTTAGTTTGTTTTGAATGTATAATTGCGCTTGAATGTAGTTTTGGGCTTGTTCAAACTTTGAAAGAATATATCTTGAATTGGGGTATGGACGTGTCACGGTCGAAATTAAAAATAGCTTGCATCTAATTCTAACCGTATTAGACCTATACCTGTTCTTTACTGTTGTGACCTATGTCTTGGGGACTTTTACACCTAAAAAAATCCTTAAAAAGGGTAAAAATTTACGCACTCTGAGCCCTTCAAAAACCCCAAAATCCACGAGCTTCAGGGGGCGCTGCCCCATGGACCCCCGCCAGGGGCTTTGCCCCAGGACCCCACCAGGGGCCCTAAGGCGGGCCCCTGGACCCCACCCGATGGCGGCTCGCTTGAAGAGCACTTAATAATAGGAAGTGGCACTTCAATCAAACTAGTTGAGAAGGCCTGATCTATACCTACCTACACAGCCCATAATATCATTGCCTGTACTGTGAATGGCCTGTTTTGTGTCTTTTCCCTTGCATGTACCCAAATCATTCCAAGTTCAGCATGAATGGTTATTTTTGTATGAAAGGTGGGGTCGCAAGTAGCAGCAAAATTCATTCATTCAATGATATTAATGGTGGGTTTACAAGTAGCAAAACCTACAAAAAAGTCTGATTTTCAATTGGCTCAATTGAACACTTTTGAAACTATGAATGAAGACATCACCTGTTGTAGTTGTTAGTGAGTTGTTACTTCAAATGCAACTATAAACACCTCAATGAGAACATTTACTAACATGTTCATTAAATTAGGAATCTATGAGTTCTTTGTGCACTGGAAACTCCTGTGAATTCACCCCTTAGAATCCCTACCTTTATGCATTACTTTATCAGCATGCTTTTAATTATACAATAATATTGTAGTTATTTATACATGTTTATGCATTTCTATGTAAAAGTAAACATTTACTACTTTTCAATTTTATTACCTAACTTTGACTGTACGTATATACGATGGTCTCGATCATGGCATGTGAAACTTATTCATCAAAGAGGGGGGGGGGCATGTAAGGGGAGTAGGAGAGGGTGCCAATAGGCACCAGAGATTCATCAACATACCAGGTTAAATTTATGTGGGGAGAATTTAATAGAATTTTAATCATGTTATGTAATTTGGAAAGAAAGAATTGGGACGTGTCAAAATTTGTGACAGCGAGTGTATATACCCATCCCAATTCTTACCCCTTTGTTGATGTTTATGATTGTAATTGATGTATATTTTTAATGTAAAATCCTATTTTATTATTTTTCATCTACCTTGAACCCTCCCTTGGTAGGATGGTCTGGACATACAGAAGGTTCGTAAATCACATTAACACAGAGGAACGCCTTTATCATCTCCATCAACTGCTAATAAAATGTACACATCCAGTGCCATAACTGGGTGCCATGGTAGCTGGGTGCCATCATAGCTGGGTGTCATCATAGCTGGGGGCCATCATAGTGGGTGCCATCATAGCTGGGTGTCATCATAGCTGGGTGCCACTTGGGTGGCAATAAGTGTTATGGCAGGGGAAGCTAAAAGGTGGCAAGACGTGGGGGCAGTGTGAAAATGATTGTGTTATGGCAGAGAAACTTAAAGATGGCAGGAAATGGGAGTTGTGTGAAAATTATCTGCCTGTGGCCAGGGAAATTTAATTATGACAATTCAAGACATGGCAGGATGGAATTTATAAGGGTTGCAAGAAGGGGGAACAGTGTGAAAATTATGGGGCATTGCAGGAGAAACTTCAGGGTGGCAAGAAGTGGGAAAGGGGTGGCGTGAAATTGGCAAACCACAGTGGGCAACATACCCTTCTTCGTATATGAGTATATGCCCCTACATATTTGCACACTCTGGTGATGCTGTTCACATTTTGTTTTTCATTTCACATGTCACAAGTGGCTTGTTTTGTTTTATAAGCACTCTCATCACTGTCATCTGATTGGTTTATTTCATTATTTTCAGAATCCAAGGGATTTTCAAAGAAAATGTGACCATCGGTGTAGTTTTCTTATCCCAATACAAATACTTATGATCCATAACAGGCATAATATTCATAATTCTATTAAACATTAAACTAATTCACCTTGCTTTACAAGTCGTGCAGATTATCACATTGTCACAAGTAATTATTTGTAAGAAACCAAAATGGCCCTGTGTTTAAAAAAAAAAGAAGATTTCATAACTGATCTCAAACTGTTCAAGTTAGGTGAATTGTATTTCTTGATACAATAACCCAAAGTGAATTGAAACATTTTTACTGAACAATCGTCTTCCTTGGTTGATTTCAAGCATCCTTTAAAAAAAGGTTAATTAGAATTCATAATCTTATCTCAAAACTTTAAATTTAGGGAAACTCCAGTTAATTAGGCCATTTTACTGAATTATCATCCCAATGGTTGCTTGCATGCATGACATACACCTTGACTTTGCACCTCACAACACCTTTTTTGTTTAGGGGTGGGGGGTGG
>JAODFY010213321.1:0-10532 GCA_027580055.1 Paracaudina chilensis | reverse complement strand
CATTCCCCATAAATTAATGCCCCCTCCCCCCCCCCCCCCATTGTGACTTTTTTGCAGTTGTATAAAATGGCAGCTTTTTTTAATTTTTTTTTTTACTGTTTTTATTTTGCCTTACCTGAAGTGGTTGAAGAGTACGAGGCTAGATCCGTCTAAGGCTACCCAATAGTGATGACATGGAAGCCTACAAATCAGCTGGGCATGCTCTTCGGTCCTGAGGAGAGAAATAACAAGAGCACCAATGGTGCAGTATAGCTCTTATCAACTATTCAGTTTAGTGATTCAACAAAAAGGCTCAATTGTACCACATCAACACATGGATGTACACAGTCAGCTGAAAAGTGTGGGTTCAGCAAACATTGTTTATCTAGCATAATTAATTGTTAGGTCCTGCCAAAATTTTGGGCTTTGCAATAATTTTGGTCCCAACAAGTTTTGGCCACAGCAAAAAAAATTGGGCCCAGCAGAAATTTTGGGCAGAGCAATGTTTTTGGGACCAGCAAAATTGTTTGGCCCATCAAATTCCCAGCCAAATTTGTGGGCCCAGCCAAAGTTGTGGGCTCAACCAAATTCTTGGGTTCATCAAAAACTCAAATGAAGCATTATCAGCATACTATCATGACAAAACTGTGAACAAGAAGCAGTCCTAGGGTTCTTGATGGTACCGGGGTGTACCTATGGTATTGGAGTAAGGACTGATTATCCAGTGTTGCTTGGCTGCAGTGCCCTGCAGTCGATAGTCTGTGAATCTAAAGAGGAAGATGGCATCAAGGGAATATAACTAGTCAGAGAAAGCCTCAAGCTGTCAGGGGATTGCATTGGTACTGAAGGACAGAAGGGAGTGGTGCCTAAGAGGTTGACAACTACATTCATCCTACCCCTGACACTGTAGTATAACAGCCTAAATTATTTTGTGTGATTTCATAAAATAGCCCACATAGCCCATATGTAACCTTCACCCCCAAATCCTGAACAACCCAAAGAGGCACTTCCAAACTACCATCATGACAAACCCTCAACATTGTACCATATAATCTGTAGGAGAAGAAGCATTTTGCAAGATTTCATAAACTGGCCCATGCGGGACCTTGGACCTAAAATTCCTGAACACCCTGAAGGTACCACAACCACAGTACTATCATGATAAACCTCAGTACTATCATGATATAACATACAATCTGTATGAGAAGAAGCATTTTGCACGATTTCATAAAATGGCCCATATGACCCATGTGGGGCCCGAACACCCCTATCATGACAAACCCTCAACGTTGTACCATATTATTCTGCTTGATGTTTCGTTAAAAAATTCCATTGCATGGTATGATGCATTAGCTGAGGTAATTTGTGATGCAGTGTTAAAAAAGTTTATCGCATACGGCTTTCACATGCGACAAGTCGGGTGGAAAAATTGCATCGTGTAAATGCAGCTTTACAGTGTCTTAAATGAACTTCTGCAGTGACGTTTTCGGGGAAAATATAACCATGACTTTACGTAGCTCTACTAAAGGTATACAATGCTGGCCCCAAAGTGTAATGTCACAGACCTCTCTATAAAATTTGTGATTGGTTAAAGCCTCATTTGCAAAAGAGGTGACCAGTCTATCAGATTTCTAGCCTATTAGGGGTGAGAGTTGTTTGCCAACAAATACATAGTGCTGGAATTTAGTGAACTAATATAATAATCAATTTGGAGATTTTTTTTTTAAATCTTGATACAACTTGACCTTCACCCAGAGGTATATGTCCAGAAATTAATTCCTTCAATTTAAATGTTTTTTTTTTAAAATTTATTCTGGTTTTAAAAGTGTTTAGTGTTTAGAATGCTGGTACATATCCATGTTGATACGAGAGTCAATTAATTGCCTGAATGAGATATAATCATATTACGATAATGACTATTTTATGTTTTTACGACTTGAAAAATAATGCACCATTAATTGATATGACTACTGAAGAGCTATTCTTCCCTTTTAAGGAAGTCCCACATGGCCTGCAGGAAACAGTGGAAAACATCAAGGAGTGGATGTCGCTATATGCTGCAGCCATTTAAGCTGCATTCAATTGGTAAGAATGCCACAATTGTGCATGAATTCTGTAGTAAACATAATTATAAAAATACTAGTTTTGAAGGATCACTTTTGGCGATTAATTTTGCTCTGGAAACTGATGTTGAGATAATTGCAATTGGAAAATTAAAAATTACTGTAAGTTGAAAAGCTTACCATTGGAAGATAACATGTGTATGCAATGCAAAATGATGAAAATATTGTCCCTAATGGGTGAAACCTCATAGTTCTTTTAGTTCTTTTTAGTTTTTTACCGAAATATAAAACACTGCTACCTGCTCCCCCGCCCTCTAAACATGTGTTTGAATAAACTAACCTTTCGGGTAAAGGTGGTTCACTGTCTTTCATAAACTTTTGCAGTGATGAGGTAGAGAAAGGGACCTTTTTTGTGATTATGGCTGGCTTGGCTGTCGTCTGCTTCTTCTCCTGGGAGGCTAGCATCTGGTCGATGAGTCCCTGATTTGAAATCTAGAGCAAAAGGACCTTTTTTATCTTTACGGCTTGCTTAAGTCCCCTACTCTGAATTAACACACTCACACGTTTGCATGACACGTTTGCATGACACGTTTGCATGACACGTTTGCATGACACGTTTGCATGACACGTTTGCATGACATTCAGTCTGAAGACCTCATTGAAATTCCTTTGCCTGGGTCCTCAGATTGAATGCAACAGCCGTGCCAAACAACCTGAAGCGGACAACCCCCATCAACAACTGCAGTACAGCTTCGACAGAGAAGTCTAAAGAGACCAGTTCGAGATTCGAACCCTGGACCTCTGGAAAGCCAGTCAGACACTCTACCGATAAGCCACACTCCCACCGATGTTGTATCGGTACAGTGTGAAACTGATCATGTTGGTCTGTAAAAACAACAACAGGCTTTGCAGCACATCAAGGTTTAACCATGTCTTTGTAAGCAATTATAATAGAATCCAGGCAGTTTAAGACATCATAGTTGGTATTGTGCAATCAGCTTTTCTATATTCCTTTAAAAAAAAAATTAACAATTTACATTTCAGCAACATAAGAAGATATGAAAATGGGCGTTGGACCAACGTGCATTTTTTATTTCTCTGTCACCTATATTTTTGTATGTGCTGTGTCATAACCTCTTAAGGATTGTCAAAATGGTAAGAAGCAAAGCAATAATTGTGAACAAAACTAATTAAATAAATTTTTTGTTTCTTCTTTCCACCAGGAAATGAGCTATTTTGACAATCATGACAACAACACCGGTGCTTTGACTACGAGACTAGCAACAGAAGCCTCGCTTGTTCAAGGGGTAAGTGACGTGAACCATTCCCCATATCAAAACCTTTTCCATCCTTTGAGGTTAAAGTAGGCAATAAGATTATGCATTTAACAAATTCCCAAAACCACTCTATTACATCTCAGAATGCTCTAGAAACCTGCAAAAGGAATGCTCTGGGTTGTATTATAATCAGAAATTTAGGTTGAATTAGTGGTAATGATCATATCAATTTATTGGTACATTTTCATATTATTTTTGGTATGAGCAACTGTGCACCATTATTGTATGGTATTGTCCTTTTTCACTATATGTTCTTTCTTTCACATATATAACTTACAACTGCCCTATGTTCCGACACCCCTGTGTCTCAAAACCCCTACGTGCTAACAACAACATGTAGTTTTATGATGATGGTTCCCCTCTATCTGCCCCTCCCCCTATTGGCTGGACTGATATTCAAACTTGATAGCTGTGCAGTAAGCTTGTTTATATCACACTGTCTTTGCTTTCCCAACCTTATTTGTTGTGTCTTGAGCAGGTAACATTTTGTCGGAATAGCCAGATGTTAGGTGCAGGTGTTAGGCCTGTAATTTTCAGAAGCTTCTTCTGCAAAACTCTAAATTAAATTTTGATAAGTGGTAATGCATTTGTATTTGTTATCGTTGCAACTTTTACCACCACCATACGTGCATGATACATGCTACATGCATGATACATGCTACATGCATGCTACATGCATGCATGAGACATACATACATGATAGATGCATGATAAATAATATATCAATTGAAGCAATCCTCATTCCTTACATGCTAACAAGAAAAAAAAAACCTCAGAATTGTTTTTGTTTTTTAAACAAAATTTTACTATTTTTTTTTACATTCACAGAATGAATATATATGACTGATATATGATTCATTAAAGAAATCTGGAAAGTAAATCCATAAAAATTACTGAAATTGACAAATCAGTTGTTACATAAATGAGTTGTTGCATTGCTATAGAGGGATAGGGGGTCATAATGATCACTATATGTATTTGATGAAACAAATGTAACCACATAGGAACCTTAAAGATGGGGTTGCAAGTAGCGAATTCACATGAGTTTCCGATGACCATGAGAACTCACAGATTCATAATTTAATGAACATGTAAGTAAACTTTCTCACTGAGGTGTTCATAGTTGCATTTGAAGTTACTACAACAGGGATGTGTTCATTTATAGTTTCAAATATGTTCAACTGAGCCTATTGAAAATGTGACTTTTTGGTAGGTTTGGCTACTTGCAACCCAACCTTTAAAGGTTTGCACCCACTCCCCAGTAAAAAAATACTTTACACCTCAGTAAACATAATTAAAATGTGTGTGACTAGTTTTGGGGGTTGTTTTGGCTTTAAAGGTATTCAGTTCTGGCACCAAAGTGAATTTAACAGACCTCATGGAATAAATAATGGTCAAAGCCCCATGCATAAACAGAAAATGGGGTAACCATTCTTGGGTGATAGTTGTTTGCCTTGAAGCTGTTGTGTTAGCTATATGCTGGTAATGGTGATTTTTGGGTGTTTGCAGGTGACGGGTGTCCGGTTTGGACTGGTGGCAGAGGTGGTCTTCAACATCGTGGTGGCGATCATCATTTCATTCATATACAGTTGGCAGCTGACGCTGCTGGTACTGGGGTTTGTCCCCCTCCTAGGATTCGCCGGGGTTCTCAACTACAAGCTGTTTAAAGGCGGTGCTGACCAACAGAGGAAAGACTTTGAAGGAGCAGGAAAGGTTGGTTACCGTACTGTCCACTGGACACTGTTGGTTACCGTACTGTCCACTGGACACTGTTGGTTACCGTACTGTCCACTGGACACTGTTGGATACCTCACATATCTAAAAGTGACATTTGTTGTTTCATTCAATTTCATTTGTTTTTCTTTGTTCCTTGTAAAGGAACCTATGCATTTAGCTTGATGTGTGTGTGTGTGTTGCTTGTTCTTGGGTACACTCTAACTCAATATGGGAAAGGTGTGGATTATGTAGCCTTACTTGGACTATAAATCTGCCATAATGAGAAGGTATTCCTTATTGTTTTTGGTGATCATAACATGAATATTAATGAGGTTATGGGGCCATCTTAAAATTGCAATAATTCTGTAACTGTAAGTCAGAATTGTTTAAAATAAAAAGTTGTTCGTTGATGGCATGTACATGATCTTGTTTTATGCATATTGATGAGGGGGAGAGGCATATTTTAATCTTAAACAGTAATGATAGGGCAATTAAGGCTATATTAGGGCAAATATGGGCTACCATACAAACTGGTTGAAAATCCCATTGGCATTGTGCAGAATAATTTTGAGCTCTTGTTTTATTTATGAACCATCATTGTAATTCTAGAATTCTGTTATTGGTTACTTGACATAGAAGAGAAAATTTTGATCTTGTGATAATCTAATAAATATATCTTAGGCCTAACATTAGGGTTAACACTCAGTGTAGGCCGGATGTTAATTGGCTCAGAATAGTTGGTGTCTTCAACTGCTCCTGCATCATAATAAAAGTTTAATGATTATGCATGACAAGCTAACAAAAATGATTGCTGCAAATTGTTTTCTGGAGTTCAATATAGTTAAAAAACCAAGAATTTGTCAATGTTTCATATATATTTATACAGGTTGTAACAGAAGCAACTGAAAACATCAGGACAGTACAATCTCTTACCAGGGAATTGACATTTTGGGAGCACTACAATAAATTAATTTCCTTCTCTGTAAGGTAAGTTAATACTCATTTTTTACTTACTTTAGTAAGGAAAACTGACATACTGAGAGAAGAACGGAACACAATATCTAATGTGAACTTAGCCTTTTGGGAACACTACTTAATTTCAATCTCTGCAAGGTCATTAGTCTATACTCATTATCCCTTACATAAACCAGTAACATTCACTAAATAATGCATGAGCATTTTGAAAACAGCCTTTGAGTGACATTTACAAAACGTAGCCTTAATTTTTTAGATTTTTAGGCCAAAATAAATGCTGATAGTAGCTTTTATAATAAAAAACATGATTTTGTTTGGGTATTACCAAAATCACGATTATAGCAAACTTTTGTCATATTTTTGGTTCCAGAAAAGGTTACTTAGCTGCCCTCCTGCATGGACTGACCTTTGCATTCTCCCAGTGCATCATTTACTTTGCATATGCTGCCTGTTTCAGGCTCGGCGGACATCTTGTTCAGCAAGGCAAGGTGACCTTTGATAATGTCTTTCTGTGAGTAATCCTCTTTTTTGCCTGGTTGAAATTAATTGCTTGGTAATTGATATACCAGCAACCTTAAGGAGGCTTGCCAAATTGACAGAATAAAGGGTTTGGGGTGGCAGAGTACAAATTAAAGCATTTTTTGTGTGCTGAGATAATGATCATTGGAATCACTTTAGATTTTAATTTTAATTAAGCATCTGGCAACATTGGTGATGTCATTAAGCTCACTGCACTTTGCCTGGAAAAATATATCATATGAAGGCATAATTTGGTTTCTTTGGCCAGTATCACTGATAAGTAGTATGTGCCCTTTGTGCATTTAGTGGGGCTACCAAAGATATTTGCAACAGAACACATTCAAATAAGCTATGTTCAACCAGAGTCATTGCCAAAAGACATGGTAAAGATAAGGAAGGGAGCATGTAGGAAATTCATGTGTGACTTTTGTGTGTCAAATAAAACTCACAAATTTTATATCAGTTACCTATGTAAGGGTACAATTTTCTCGTTTTAATGTTTATAACTACATTTAAAGATGATACAGCATAGAAACCTTCGAAGAATGGAAGTATTTCAGATTTTGCAAATGGACCTCATTAAAATGATTTTTTTGGGAGGTTTTGCTGTGAGTGCTTGCAACCTTCAGCATCCTGACATCCACACTGAATTGAAAAATTAATGAAATGGTAACAAAATATATGTTTTGTTAGTTAATGAAACTTTCCAAATTGATACCCACAATACCTTTGAATATTTTAACTGTTATTTTCAATATTTTAATTGCTAGGGTATTTTCTGCTATCATCTTTGGTGCCTTTGGACTTGGGAGAGCATTTGCGATTGCTCCTGATTTCAGCAAGGCTAAGATGGCCACCGGTCGCATGTTCAAGCTGTTTGACACGGTCCCACAAATCGACAAGTACAAGGAAGACGGCCTTAAACCGGTATGAAATAAAACATATTAAAATTCATATTTTACAATTGTTTTCATTGTTTTCAAAAATTCTAATGATTAAAAATCATTCAAATGGTTGAAAAATCCTAACCTATCATGCCCATCATCTGTCTATATATATTCACCCATAATCACCCATAACAATGCAATTTATTCCATGATGTATGTAAATCTATATTCTGAAAAATGTACTGAAATGATTGAATATTCTTGTTACTTAGTCAATAGTTTATTACTTTCTTTTGTAATTGGGGCCTCCCCAAGTGAGATTAGTAGACACAAAGAAATAAAGATCACTTAAAGAGCGGCATGTAATTTTCAACTTGAGGGAAATATGGGGTGCATTCGTGTTTGCCACTCTGTGCACAGGTATATACCTCTTCATTCACGATTTTTGCAAATGCCTTTCAGAAGTTGTGCCCTCCCCACTCTTCAAAGCTTCCTACCCCTTTCTCTGGTTCATGTCAGTGCTTCATGTGGGAATTGCTGTAGAGCATTTTTGAAAAGTTTCAGCCCACCCTGCAGCAAAAATGGGTGTGCCACTGCCATTGAGTAACAGTTGGCTCCCTATCAATCCTGGAAACACCACTGTTTAAACTTGCCGATTGCTCCTAATCTCTGCCCTCCCTTCTACCGCACCACATGAAAAAGTCTGGTTACACCACTAGTTCAAATTTGTGTTTTTCCACAGGAGGATTTTACCCCCGAAGTGTCCTTCCAGAAGGTTAGGTTCCGGTACCCGACCCGGCCAGAAGTTCCGGTTCTGACTGGTTTAAGCACCACTGTGAAACCAGGGGAGACGCTTGCCCTGGTTGGCAGCAGTGGATGTGGGAAGAGCACTAGCGTGGCCTTAGTAGAGAGATTCTATGACCCTCGTGTTGGTGAAGTGGTGGGTAGCTGACGTCACTTCAGTGATGGTTTTAAAGGCATACAAGTCTGGCCCCAAAGTGAATTTCACAGACGTTCTCATGAAATTTGTGATTAGTCAAAGCCCCATACGTAGCAGCAAATGAGCTGACCAGTCTAGCAGATTTCTAGCCTACTTTGGGGTGAGAGTTGTTCACAGCCCTATACATAACTGCAAATGAGCTGACCAGTCTAGCAGATTTCTAAAATACTCTAGGTGAGAGTTGTTTACCAGCCCCATACCTAACATCAAATGACCTGACCAGTCTAAGCAGATTTCTGAAATACTCTAGGTGAGAGTTGTTTACCAGCTCCATGCCTAACAACAAATGACCTGACCAGTCTAGCAGATTTCTTAAATACTCTAGGTGAGAGTTGTTTAACAGCCCCATGCCTAACAACAAATGACCTGACCAGTCTAGCAGATTTCTATCCTACTTGGGTGAGAGTTTTATGCTTAGAAAAAATTGTTAGTGTTAATAGCACTTATGTCTATAAGTATATTTGCTTTTTATGTTGTTTTGTATTTGAGTTATTGCATAGTAGTCCACTTGGGAAGTCTTAAAGGGATATTCTGGTATTAATGATAAATGATAAGCTCATATAAAAGAATAAATATTGTTCTTTCCATCTAACCCAGTCGCACGTGTCCCAGCCTTTCCTATAAAACAAGGACTCCAGTAGCTTATGATTTTGAGCCAAAGTGTGTGTAACCTCAGTATTCAGAACATTATCAATATCAGCACAGTACATGCTCTAACTTAGTATGAGTCACAGTTCTGCGAATAGGCCAGTGCAATTGCTTTTTTTTGGTGCTTGGTGTAAGAATGCATTTGTGGTCAGTCTAAGCCCCCATACACACACTTTAGCATATTCAAGGCCAAATTTGCTTTTAAATAAATCTGGGAACTTACAAAAATGTTTTTGTCGTGGCTAAACCAAGGAATTAGGCATTCCAATTCTGAGTGTGTAAGTGTAGAAGAAATAATTGACTGGTTGTCCAAAAGATGGGTTTACCTGCAATATGAGTTGTCCTTCCAGACATGTATATGTAGAAGATAGCGCCATTATATGCAGCTGTGAGGTCTACATGCCATCCATTGAACAATATGCTTTGTATGTAAAGTGCTACTAATACACAAATTTTGTTTAAAAATTGAGCAAGGATAAATAAATGTTTTACATGTTGAGGTTTCCAATCATTTCGGATTGTTTCTAAAAAAAATTGATATTCCAATATTTTTGAATATTTCTAGCAATGTAGCATATACACTAAAACAAATTGGCAGTTGCAAAGGACAACCAACAAGCATGCTGTGGTTGTCTTGTTGAAGTTTTTGTAATCAAGCTGGGATGACAAGACAACTGTTCAAATTTTCTCAGCCATCTACCATTCATTTAATTTTGGTATCTTCGGGGTTGAAGAATCTCATGTTTTATATCTTTGCTCAGATGGTCGGTTCGTATGATATCAAGGTCCTCAACCTTTCATTTAATTTAGGTATCTTCCGGGTTGAAGAATCTCATGTTTTATATCTTTGCTCAGATGGTCGGTTCGTATGATATCAAGGTCCTCAACCTCCCCTGGTGGCGGCAGCAGATCGGCCTGGTATCCCAGGAGCCTGTTCTCTTCGACTGCACCATAGCAGAGAACATCGCCTACGGTGACAACACCAGGGAAATCCCCTCGGAAGAGATTGAAAAAGCTGCTAAGGATGCTAACATTCATGACTTCATTGCAACTTTGCCTCTGGTAAGTTGATGACACTTTTGAAGAATGAAAAAAAATATTATTCCATTCTGATAGATGGATTGCATTAATGGCATTTGCTCTCCACATGACAAGGGAAGGGCCACAGTTTATCATAGCACTGTACTAAATTGATTGGGTAAGCAAACAAGCAGGGCCCTTATTGAGTCCACTTAATCTGAGTACCAAGTTTGAGTTCAGAGATGTTAATTACAAATTAAAAGAGACACAGACCCAACAGGTAACCTTAGCTTATATGAAAGAGGATGAAAAAGATAAAATAAAGGAGACACAGACCCAACAGGTAACCTTAGCTTATATGAAAGAGGATGAACAAGATAAAATAAAG
>JAODFY010213210.1:0-10533 GCA_027580055.1 Paracaudina chilensis | reverse complement strand
TATTTGTTTGTTTATGAGTGATTGAATTTAATACGAGTTTGCTACAGCGGCGTCTCCTGGTGTTTCCCATTTCTGGAGGGGGGGGGGGGGCTTAACCGATCTGAGAATTGCCCAATTAGCACAATGCAATATGTATGTCTTCAGGGGGCCCAGGACACTCTCTTTTGGAGGACATGGTTACAATTCCCTTAAAGTTAATATAGTGGAATAAATCTTTATGAAGGCCAGGTCAGAACTATCGATTATTTTACCACAATAAACATAATATAATCGATCAGACATGACCCTCATCTTCACTTCGAAATATTATTTTATATACGAGGCCAGCAATTTCAATTAATATACGATCATCAATAGAAATGTAAACGACAAACCGCGACGTAACATCAAGAGAGAGCGAGAGTGGTCATTCGTATGACCGATATAATCCAATAATGAAGACTGATAAATATTCATAAATGTGTCCTTAAACTCTCGTATAACTGAGGCTAAAAAAATAGGGCATACTGAAAAACTGAGAATTATGGTAAGCTTGGGGTTTATTTACTTATTTTACAGGATATATAAAGACATGTACCCGACTGAACATAATATATTATGGATGTATTGTTCGCTTCAAGATTGGTGATGTGAGAATATGCGGATTTGTGGAGGTCAGGCGAATGGAATCCAATGAGGTGATTGGTGGATTAACAAGAACATAACCACAAGAGACCACTAACTGCTGCCGCTGACTGCACAATCAACCTAACCGAATAAATCATTGTTAATGTGGTAGAATATCTGGTGTACTGTACACCTGGTGGCAGTGGAGGTAATATAAACGCACACGATATATATTGTTACATGTAGTCTTTGCTGCCGTACCCTGCAATGAATAAAGGTTAAGTATACTACTGTGTCGTGGTGAATTAAGCTTGCAAATGACACCATTATACTGATCCAATAAAGTAATTTTACATTACCTTTGTGAATTATACAATCTATCACATAACCATTGATTCCTTAATCAATCCATCGTAGCAATTGTCAAATTTTATAAACTGTTCTGCCAATTTATAAAGTGTAGTACATGACCTGCGCTATAGATACTTAAGTATCTAAATACACGCTGAAACTGGTTGGCAAAGATTTACCCAGCGTTCCATTCCTATACCACATGTCTAACATTGGGCACAGCATTAACCAACGTGGGCAAATCATTTTACCGAAACGTTGGAAAATGTGATGACAATTGCTTTAGCAACTGTTAAGTCAATGTGCCATTGCTCAGCCAAATAAGAGAAAGGCGCGAATGTCATATTTGTACATGAATAGTTTGAGGCGGTAGAAGCATTTAAGAGTTTATACGCAGGATAAGTACTCCTTGACACTGCCCGAAACACTTAAAGAGCTCCACGCTTACGCAGTGATGTGACGATAACATACCTCGCTCGTTACATGTATGCTCAATACAGTCCTCTGGGACCTTTCGAACTGCGGAGGAAATCTCAGCAGAAAATTCAAAGTAATTGAATTGCCCTATACGTTAATCTATATACGTGTGTTTCTTTATACTTTTTTCTCCATGTTTTACGTGAAATATTTATGTAGAACGTTAAATGATATTTACGATAAAATATGATTATATTAAAATAGTATTATAATAAATTGCAACTTACCTATCGTACTGAGGACTGTCAACGAGAAGAGAAGGGATCCAAAGAAGGACCATTTTTCCTTTGGGTCCATGACCTCGTACCAATCGTCATAGATCAGACCGTTCTTTATATTCCTGCGAACGTCACCAATATGTTCTAAGGCAGTATTTGTCCAAGAGGTTTTATCCAATTCTTTGGACTGTTCGAATAATTCGTCAAAGTGAATCTGCATTTGCAGTTTAACATCGCTCCGGAATTTAACCTCTTTCTGTCTTTCGATCGCTTTGAAGACAAAGGCTCCCATCAACAGGTACGCGATTAGCATAGCTGTTAGTCCGATATAGGAAAAGAGGAATTGAATGAAGAGACGAGAGTATCGTAAACATTGGGCGGCTGCACTGGGCCGCTCTCGAGCACGTTCCATTTGTTCCTCCAAATCCAACATGGCCTGGTTAGTTTCTCTCCCCTCCATTGCCATATACTAAACTAACCACTGTATCAGGAAAATCGAACTTGATGTGATCCTTCCGCGCTAAATACTAACCGGCTCAATTCCATTTCAACGATAAGAGCCCGTAGTCCATTCATAATCATACCTGCATATAAATGCTTGATGAAATGGTTTAGAATTTGTTAACTGATTTATATTTGAACCTTAAATATCATTACTCTCCAATTTTCGCTTTGTTTACTTAATTGTTTTGTTAATTCAGTTGGAAAGTACATTGTATATAATCTGTATATTCACATATTTCGACCGGTAAGTAATAAACAGTCATCCAATAATAGACTAATAAATCTTTGGTTTCGTTTCACATTTCCTTCCGAAAAGTTCTCATAATAAGCAGCACAAGCTCCTTGCGAGAAAAAGTAAAGTTGGTAACTCACCGATTGTAAATGTAGATTCGTAACCAATGGTTTAAATATATTCCAAGAATATTATTCCACAGCAATCCTCAAACGCATTCCACTAATACCATGTGGGAATTCTGTTATACACCATCACGGAACATTTCTCCTGAGAAAGACTAAGGATGTTAGAAATCATTACTGCTATCAGAGGGAGACGAACACTACCAACAGTTGTTTCCAAAACCTCTTTACGAAACCTTGATTAGTGAACGCTATGACGTTTATCCAACTAGTCACTTCCCGGGGATGCTGCAAACTTTCTATACCACACTTTACACGGGGCGCGAATGTGCTACGTTCACTACAGTACCGCGAGCAGGAATATACCGAGAGGCCGCTATATGCAAACTGAATCAGATTGGATAGTGTTTCTGACAGACCAACACGCCTGCGATGATGCTAAATTTGTTGTTGCATACTACACATATCTCGGCGTGGTATAAGACGCAATGGGTGTATATGTTTCATGTCTATAAGGTCTGTTGAGACCAAACTATCAGGAGGCCTATAAGTACTGTCCTTATCTAAGATAAACTGTTTTGTTCAGAAAGACTTATTTCAGTCTAAATGGCATTGCTAACAACATTGCGCGGTGAAAGTACAATAAAAGACAATACATATATCTATAGTTGTGACACCATATGTAATTTTGTGTTTGCAGTTTGTTTTCATGTTGTTTTCATTAACATTTTCATTTATATATTTGGATATTTGTCAGCAAAAAAAAAAAACTAATTGTGTTTTTATTATACATGGAAAGATTGTTTCATTTTTAACTCTTCGTACCAATTCATAGCAGGTACGAAAGTATTTGAACTGTTGGTGTATAGCTTACCTTAAAAGTAACTTAATTAGCATTGTAAAATGTTATCAGATTTTTATAGTCTTTTTGATGGTCATTTATTTTATTTTTTAAATAGTGTTTTCATTTAGACGTTTGTTTTAAGATAACAAATTAGTGGTAATAGCTTACTATAATTATGGAAATATAAGTCTTCTTTTTCCAAGAATTGACTAATGTATAACGAGGCCCATATATTGTTGGTCGACAAGAGTTTTGAACGAAATACTGTTAGATATTGTTTACCTCAATTATAATGTTAAATATTGTTAAACCAATTATTCTTAGATATTGTTTAACCCATTATTCTTAGATATTGTTTAACCCAATACTGTTTAATATTTTTAAATATTGTTTAACCCAATATTATTTAATATTGTTAGATATTATTTAACCCATTATTTTTAGATGCTGTTAACCTCATATTTTGAGATATTGTTTAACCCAATGTTGATAAATATTGCTTAACCCAATACTGTTAATATTGTTAGATTTTGTTTAACCTTATATCGTTATATATTGTTAAACCCTATATTGTTAGATATTATTTACCCCAATATTGTTAGATGTTGTTTAAAGCATTTTTTTTTATATAGGCCTATTTTTTAACCCACAATTGTTAGTCTAATAGAAGTTGTTGTCATATTGTATTTTGGTTTGATTAGGTTCGATTGCGTGACTGAGGGAATCGTCTCCAAAAATCAGTTCTAAAAAAGGCGGTTTCTCCAAAGGCAACGGAAGCTTTTAAACCATTCACTGATTCACAACATGGAAAACTTTAATAATAAGTGTACCATCATTGCGATATGAGGCTATTTCACATACCTGGTAATGGTAGAATTGCGAGATGCGTGAAGAGGAGAATTCAACTAAATTGCTCGTTCTTACTTTTTGATGCATTTCAGAAGCATTTTGAATCGCAATCCTGGCTACCACACAAGGTCGAATTGAATCCTTATCTACTTTAGAGTCCTGTAAAAAAGAAAATAATTATAAACATTTATCACCACAGATATACTTTCATAGGATTAATTAACTTTTAGAATGCACTGTTAGGATTAGTATCGCGCTTAAAGCACCCCTGAAGGATTTTTGACAATTGGGAATCATAAGTTCTGTAAGTGGCAGGTCTCCTCGAACCGGCCTGCAAGTTAGTTGCAGCGCCTGCGCCTGGGGCCCAGTACCCGGCCCTTGTCCTGTGACATAGGGTCCCGTGCAGACGGTGGGCAGGCGGGTTGTGTACCACTATGTGGTGAAGTGGGAACCACGGCTGGCATGGCCAGAGGGAAGCGATGAGCAGGACCAGCGTCCTGGACGACCTGATCTTGCGTAGCACCCTGTGGACTAAGCAGAAGGGGAACGCGAATCTGTCGAGCTTGTCCCACGATAATAACATGGCCTCGGTCTCTGGGATGGTACCCTATGTTATGATACCTAAGTTCATTAGTTTCTCGTTCTCCGCTGCCGCGAAAGGTTCACGCGGCGGCGGCCTTACCCGTTTCTGGGAATTTGTAATAGCATATTAAAAACCAAATACATTACATATATGTTTAACATTGACTTAATGTCTATGACTTAATGAATCTATGCGTATTTCTCTTGACATATTGGCACCGGTAATAAGCAATATTTTAATAATTTGTCAAGCATTTGTGAAAGATTAACACATAATTCAGATATATACATTTTACATAATAAACGTCATATAGAAGCCAAATTATTGTCTTAATTATAAAGAGATACAAAAGAATATACATTCTGTATATGTACATTTATGTCCGCTTTCATATACTAGGTCTTAGGTTACCCGTTGTGTTTGGGTCTCCTTCAACACGTTAAGAGTTAGGGGCTAGGGGGCAGCCGCAAGGCGGCGCTCACATATGCTGTACAAGTTACCTACCCTGCCCAATGACACACACGCAATGACGTAGCCGGGGAATGATCCTTACATCCCCGGGCTCACTGCAGTAGCCATCACTCGACCACCACGCAACTGTATATTCAAACAGGATTAACCGATTGAAGGATTCCAATCATATCGCTTATGTTCGCATTGTCACATGAGATTGAAATCCTTAACAATTACAACAAATATTTTGTTCCCGCTACCAGATGAAAGTGCTGCATATATTTTGATTTTTATTTCAAACGAACACCTGTCGATGCTCTTAAATTTCAGTTTTACTTAGAGGGCAATTTTATTCACCTTCTATAACGAAGATCAAGGATACTGCAGGAGAATCATTTGATCAGAGCGCATAAACTGTAAGTCCATTTCCTTTTAGGCGACGCGAACAGCAAAGAATTGATTGGGAACAGGTGTTTTAGATGGAAGATATAGGAAAAACCAACTGAAAATAATTACTCCATTGATGTTCTGTGCCGTGTCTTACTTCATCTTCAAGTTGACGATTCCTTGAATTCGGTGGCCCAAATGTGAAAGGTTGTACAACCTAATTAATTGAATCACCCAAGTGTCATAAAAAGTGCGTATTATGTTGTCACTGACGGAGCTAAGTCTCTTACAGTGACAAAAGCTCGAATTTCAATGCCCTTGATCATGCCCAAAAGTTTGGTGATGTGATCACCTAAGGTCCGCATTGACGGTCATTCCTAAAACCTTTTCCTTTCCTGTATTTAATTATCAATTTTAAATACATCAGCTGGTAACCTTGGTAACAGGTAACCTTGTTTTTTTTCTCCACAATTCTGTCGTCTCAGTGCTGCTCGAATACCGGTTATCGCCATCAGTGTTGCTCGAATACGGGTTATCGCCATCAGTGCTGCTCGAATACCCGTTATCGCCATTTATCTTTATATCAGATGAGCTACGAATTTAATTTACAAATGTTACTTTTGTTTCTCTTTGTGCATCAACAATTCTACTCAACATGCCAATCATGTCGCACTCGTTGGGAGTTTTGTTCGGCGACAAGTCATACATTGAGATATGCAAACGCTTATACGTTATGCCAGTTCGCAATATTACTTGGAAGCAAGTCATAATATTGTAGATTACAAGCCAACTATATATCGACATACGCGCCCCTAACGAAATCCATTATCATGCAATATCGGCATAACGCGCCCCTAACGAAACCCATTATCAGGCAATATCGACATTACGCGCCCTTAACGAAACCAATTATCAGGCAATATCGACATTACGAGCCCCTAACGAAACCCTTTATCAGGCCAGAAAATATATTGCTATATACCAGTGCATGCTGGTCCCAATACAGAGAGTCGACCGGTCTGGCATTTCTGTTATCTTTGGCTCCGTGTTGGTTAAGCGCATTCCGCCCCAGACAGACTGAAGTACTGCGACGTCTGACGTCACCAACGCCAGAGCTTGGCTTTCATATGTGAGGTCCCTTTAAAGGTATATTCACACTGTTAGTAAAGTAGTAACTGTGCAATAGGGTTCTTTTTAGTTGCGAGTTGGGAAGCATCTAAATGTATCATTCGCGGATTGCACAAAGGAAACAAAATTTACGAATCGACAAAGACCAAAACATATTAAGAACAATGGTGACGACGAAGAAGATTCAACACTCCTTTTTTCACTGAGAAATTATATCTCCCGAATAAAAATGACATTTTTAATTTATGTCGTATTAAGTTTACTGTGAGGCATACAATAAATTACGTTATGTGTCACTGTAACTAATTTCATCTGTCATACTTTGTGCTGGTTTTAGAGATCACAATAACACCTTATAAATTCTTATATGGTGTTATTGAGCAGAAATCTTGCGATCGTGAATTAAGGCGAAATATTTTCATTTGAATGTTAAAGCAATTAATCAGGGTTTATTGTTACGGTTTTTTCATCAGTTTACCACATCATAATGATTATATGGTGTGACGATGTAGGAAGGATTCATTATTTGCAACAAAACTTACCGATGTTCTTCAAAAAGATGAATTATGTGTGCCGTATCCCCTCAATTCTCGGGCACAAACTGACATGCGCGCTTCACTCCAGCTACATGCGCGCTTCACTCCAACGCGCCGTTATCAGATGCCGTACATAGGTGATATCTATAGTTTCAAAACCTTCGGCGACATAAAGCGACGATTTATTTATGGTCTAATTTCTTCGAAAATAAGGAGAAGGGAGTCCAAGGGAAACTAATGACAAAACCTCCTATTGGTGAATGCACAGTAAAGCGCTATAAACTTTCGTCAATTGTGAGATTACATCTTGCCAAAGCTCTACGTTTTTCGCTGAATGGCTCTTTAAAAGGATTGGCCGTTACTAAAAGACGAGTGAGTACCTTTGACGGTAAACACAAATTCCAGTTATTTTATATTACGATGACAGAACCACACGAAAATGATATTAAAAAACACTTAAATCGCTCCGCCATGACAGTATCAGAGTATAGCTACCAAGATTTAGAGGATCACATGTGTAACTTAAAGTTTCATCAAGATTGACAATCAAACCAATGAGTAAGAAATAGGCTATATGGACATGGTGTACGCATAATCTTGTTTTACTTTCTGTGAGTAGGGGCCTACTTCACCCCTCCGTATCTTACACTTTCGTATCAACATACCCACCCAGACCTAGGCGGAACCATAGACACGTATACCCATACTTTTCACCAAAGCAAAAAAGTGCCCTTTCATCATTCAAATGGGCCATTTTGTGAATTTGTGGGCTGGCCTTAACAGGCTCATTCCGGTGCCTCCACCCCAGATTACATCTATTTCTGCCATGATGTGCCATCCATGCAGAAAAGCTTTATGACGCCGTCAAACTGGAAAAATTCATGCATCATAGTAACCAACAGAAATTTCAGGCCAATCACACTGCATAGCTAAACAATTATAATTCCACCCTTACCAGGCCCTCCTTTGAAACCCACATCACAGTCTTTCAAGACAACACAAACTTGAGCGGAACATATGTGATATATATATATATATTACTTGATAGAAGACGGGCAATGTTTTCTTTCAAATCTGAAAGCTACATCTTTAGAGCTGGAACTTTTACATGTCCCTGGTGGCCGATAAATTGATTAGACCGACTTGGCAGTTCTACATACAACGCTAATGAAAATGGCGCTAAAACTGATAAGCCTACTTCAAAATTATCGAGCACGTGACTAACGGGCAGTTCCTGTCTGACATACATTACAGATTGCATATTAAAATATGGCCAACACGTGACTAGATTCGAGTAATTCCAAGGCCTTAGTGACTTGTCCGGCGTCGCTAGATTCAAATTGTTCCCGATATGGCGAAGATTTGATGATAAAATTCCCGCCAATACCTCTGGGTAACGTTATGTAGTTACGTAGGCGAACATTAACTTGTAACATTCGCGAAGCCTTCATTTCAAAAGAGAAATGCTGCAACATGCATGTTTTAAGGTCAAGGGACATGCAGCAGATTGTCTTTAAACTGGCACAGATGAAAAGAAGAGGATATTTCAAAACCCTGCACTTAAAATTTTGAGATTCACGCATGTTGCCTTGTTGAGTTATTTCAATTTACTAAAGGATTTCACCTTCATTGACATGTCAAGGGGAGAACGATGCGAAGGCCGCTCATATACTCTACACAGTAAATGCTGCTATTTTACACCTTGATAGGAGAAAGACGGCAGGTAGTATTCACAACAGAAGTTAATGAAATTCTTCTTTCATATCTTTCGCACAATTTAGTAAGTTTTTATTCAGATCCAGGTCTTAATTTGTTTGTTACAGGGTTTTTAAAAGTATATGTTTTGCACTGGTTTTGTATTAGACAGGTTCCCGTGGTTCCCCCTCTGCGTCACAAGATATGTTGCGCAATAGCAGATGTGTCTTATTTTTTATAAACGTATAGACTGAAAATCGGTCTGGAGTTTGGATTTCCTCAATGTACTAAATTTAAGGTACTAGAACAACTGAAGCCAAGTTTACATGTCACTTGGTCTTTAAACCGCATATGCACTGTACAGCAAGTATAAGAGCAGTATAAAGAGGGCGCCAGGGCGAATTAAAAACATTTTTTTCTTAATTCAGAAATTTGGATACTATATTTTTAAATATAGTTTTCAGCTATTCTGATTAATTGCGGATGCCCCTTGTGAAACTAAATGTTAAAAATCTTCATAATAGACGGTAAAGGGGAACGTGTGCATGTGTTTCTTCAATTTTTTATACGATATGAGTAGTTTCGTTAATAATAAAAACGATATAATAATAATAAAGACGATATTTTTTTGTCAACGTATCATAAAGTGACAGATTTCTTCCAAGTAACGGTCTCTTTCAATTGTCTGTTCTCGAAACATGTATCATTTATTTATGAATTTAATTATAACCAGTTCTGGCGCCAGACTTGAATGGTCTGTGAGGCAACTGAAATTTTGAGGGGTATTTTTTTCGCCGGCTGAGGTGTTGCCCCCTCTCCGAGGTGATTTTTTTTTACAGGACATAATCTAGGCGCATAATTGTGCAATCTCAAAATATGATATTTTCATTGTCAGCACTTTTATTTTGGACAATGATTATAATTTGGGGGACAAGTGGGGGGAGGGTGGGGGGTAAGACAATTAGGGGAATCCACCATGACCCCGTAGCGCCGCCACGGATTAAAAGGCGGAAATTTACTACACCTTAAATGAGACTACACTCCACATCGAATTCTACACTAACACATTGAATTATACAATGCACATTTATACACTATACCTTTCACATTAATACTACATATCATGTATCGATATTATTCTATACCCTACACATCAAATTATTCACTACATTACACATCAAATTATTCACTACATTAGACATCACATTATTCACTACACTGAAATTGTTCCCTTCCTTGCACATCGAAATATACATAAATTATTCACTACACATCTAAGTATCCACTACATTACACACCAAATATAGTTACCGGTACATTAAACCACACATAATTCACTACACTACACTTCACTGCACTGCGAATAATTCACTGCACTATATATCGAACTTTACTGCCCTACATTTATTCACTGCACTATACATATCGATTTATTCACTACATCACACATCGAAATATTCACTACATTGCACAATGAATTATACTACACGTCGAATTATTCACTGCACTACATATCGATTTATTCACTGCAATGCACATCAAAAT